>CM062640.1:6212995-6272995 GCA_025617555.3 Puccinia polysora
GTTGCCAAAAAAATAGCTTGTTTTTTTTTCTGATACTTGCAAGGAAGACTACACATTAGCTAAATATTTGAGAGTTCATCTTTCCACTTGTGAGACTGCTAAAACTCCAAGTTCAAGATTCATACTTTTCCATTCCAACAACATGGCTTAGGGTGTACCCCTTGACTCTGACCCTAACATTCATAAGTCAGACTTTTGCCACTTTGAAAAATCTTACATATTCCAAGATAGAAAAATTCACCATCTATTTAGTAATTAGTGCGTCTGAACCATCTCATTGGTTACCCATAAGAAAAAATGGACTTTTGCATTTTCCATTTTCCCTAGCTTTGAATGTGATTTATTTGTCTTGGATATCCCTGGAATGGATAAAACCATTCTAGGTCATGCCTTTCTATTTTCTTGGAACCCAGATTTGAATTGGCAAGAAGGAATAATTAAATTGAAAGCCTTGCTCCTTCAAGAAACTATCCAGTCTTTCAACCAGGAATTAAACAGCATAACTAACACTGTCATTGATTTGGATGACAATTTTCTTCCAGGAGATTTGCAATATCCTGACTTCCATTCCCAAGTTTGATCTTCAGATTTATGAGTTATTACTTACTTATCCAACTTACCTCTCCCTTGATTCTTCAAAGAGGAGAAGTTGCCTATCAAAAGGTGTATTTTGAGCTCCCTAATCCTCTTGCACCATGCCAATAATTTGAACTCTGTTCTCAAAGTTGATGACATGATTGAAGATTTAGAAATCATTTGAAAGTCTTTAACTTCTGTTTATCATGAATTTGCTGATGTCTTTTCATCTTTAAAGTTAGATAAACTACCTCCTTCCCATTCATATTATCATAAGATCAAACTAACTGGCCCACCTTGGGCACCCCAACCAGTTTGATCCCTCAAAGCAGGAATCAACTATGCTTCAAGAATACATTGGGGAAAATTTATTGAATGGATTTCTTTTACCAATAAATTTGCAAAGTGGCTTTCCAGTACTATTTTTTTCCAAAAGTAATTTTTTCTTTTATCTTTGTGTTGACTACAGGTGTCAGCTTGCTACTATTGCAGAGCAAGCTGCAAAAGTAACATAAATAACATAAAAATAATAATGTTAAAATTAACTTAAGAAGGAGTAGGAAACGCATGAATATTGTTGAAAAAATGCATTCTTCACCCAAATTTAGGTAGGGTCACCCACTGACCCCACCCTTGAAATCCAACTCCTTATAATTTTAAATAATTAAGAAAAGAAAGACCAAAATACAACAGCACCACTATGGTAATTTTTGGCCAATTGAATATTTCACATGTATTGTCACATATAGGTTTCACACCTAAAATTCAGTCAGAATTGAGGTGTTGCGTATATTTTAGGAGTTACAGACGGAAATGTGTTCTGTCACAATTCCGGCACACAGCCACGGCAGCCAATACACCCGCGCGCGGCTGACCTGCAGCACTGCCACCCTGTCAATGTAACCTGAAAAGCCGTGTACGCAGCCCTGGGCCTCTGACAAGTACGCAGATGCGGGACTACAAGTTGACAAAGTGACAGGCGGCCTGAGAAACCTAGTTACCATGTAAACATGCTACAACCTACATGGGAACATCCTACATATGTAATAAATGTTCCTGTAGGTAGAAGATAGTCTAAAAATACATAAAATTATATAAAAATACCTAAATAACCTTTATAAATATTTTTTATTGAATATAATTTAAAATACCAAGAATTTCAAAAATAAGATAATGACTATTTCTAGAAATATATTAAAATACTTTAATATACAATTATGGGAACTTCAAGGCATCAGTATTTTTTTGACATACTAAGAAAACTAGTGATGTTAAAATATTACATAAATACTCATGACTTATTTTTTTAAATAATTATTTTTTTAAATCAACTGAAATTTAAAAATAAGGAGTAAAATCAATATCATGACTTTACTCCAATTATTTAATACATAATTAGAACTCACCTGAAATCTGAATATCCGTAGGAATTTCTATTAAAATAAGTATTAACTTACTGGGAGCATTTACTAAGGATAATTAATTAATAGTAGATAATATGGACAGATTAGTGTTATTCACATGTCCAAAACATCAATTAAAAGGTAGAATAATTCCCATACCCTGTGGAATTAGATGCTACCCGTTTTACAGCACATAAAAAGGGGACAGGCTACCACTGGTTACCCTGCCGGCCTTAGTTTCTGTCTCTTTGAGCCCCTTTATCCCTCAGAAGGACAATATTGGGACTCAAAGAGCTATGAATAAGGAGCTCTTTTGAGGATATTGATACCCAGAGACCCAGTCATATTTACATCCAGACACCGTGCCAAGGTAATAAAATACTTATAAGGGATAAGTAAGTGATTTATAGCTTTAGTCTGATTAATAATATCCATCCCCAACCCTTTTTATAAATTTAAACTGCTAAACAACCTTTTAACCCCAGTAAACAGGTTTAACCCATCAGTACACGTCCCAAAAAGTTACCCAAAGGATTTAATAATATACCAGTGAGTCTTATTATCCTTTCTCTGTCATGGCAGCTTGGTTACAAAGCCCTGCCACTCCACTGTGTATTTTATATACATATTATCTTTGGGCAATATATGCTTTAAGAATATAAATTAAAGGCTCCAAGGTAACCAGGTCTACTTTTTTTCAAACTGAACTCCCTGAAGAGAAGTGTTAAAGATCACCAATAGAATTGTGGCCCCTCTGTTAATTTCTTTCATAATCAACTTATTAATATTGATTTATAATCTTAAACCATATCCAAACTAATCAACCTTGCAATAAGCTTTATCCAAATATTTTATGGATTTTTGCTGCATTTATTGAATACTATATTTATTATTTATTCTATCACCTCTGGTAGCTAAAGGATAGCAAGGATCTTGGCATCCAGGAGGCTGACAACAGGAAAATGAATCAGGTAAACAGGAAGAATGCCTATCCAGTACCACCTATGTTGCACCTTCTTACTCCCTTCCATGGAGCTACTTATTTCTTGAACTTAGACGTTTGGAGTACCTTTAACTTTATTTGCATTTCAAAAGTTCATGATTATCTAACTGAAATGATAAATTGTGTTGGCAGTTATGATTATACTGTTATGCCTTTTGGCCCCTGCAAGACTCCTTCTACTTTTCAACATTTTTTCCATGACATTTTCTCAGATCTTGCAGAGAACTACCTTGCTTTATATCTTGAAAATATAATTTTCTACTAAAAAAACATCAAAGATCAAAATGCAAATGTGCAAGAGGTGCTGCAGAAACTTTAAAACAATAACCTGTTTGCGAAACTCTCCAAGTGAAAATTCAACACTCATTCCCTGCAATTTCTAGGTGTAGTAGTTTTGCAAAAAGTACTATCCATTGACCCAGCCAAAATCCAAAGCATATTGGACTGGCCCACACCTATGTCAGTTAAATATGTACAATTTTTCTTAGGATTCAGTAATTTTTATTGAAGGTTAATTGAGTATTACGCCAAAAAAACTGTTAATCTTACTAATCTACTTCAAAAGAAAACTCATTTTTTTTACTGAACAAGCTGCTTTGTATTTTGAAGCTCTGAAGCAATCTTTTTTCACTTCTCTAATAATTTCTCACTTCAATGAGCTTGCTTGCAATATTGGAAAAACAGACTCAAGCAACTATGCTATTGCAGGAGTCATCTTGCAGTTTTCTTGTTCCTCCAATCTTTTCCATGCTGTAGCCTTTGATCCTTGCAAAATTCTTGAAGCAGAGCTTTACTATGAGATTCATGACAAGCAATTTCTCACAAAGGTTCATTTTTTGAAGAAATGGTTTTCATAAATTTTAAGTCTTATAAAACCTTTTGAGGTGTTAACTGATCACAATTCTCTTAAGTATTTCATGATAAAAAAATTCCTTAAACCCAGACAGGCATGATGGGCCAAATACCTCTCCAAGTTCAACTTTACAATCACGTACCTCTGCAGGAAAAAAGTGTCAGTCACCAATGCTTTATCACATTGGCACACTGTTTACCCAAGGGGGGGGGAGAACCTTTTCCAATGAAAACCCTGAAAACATTAGGACACTCTTCTCAAATCAGTCTTCCCTTAAACTCAGTTCAATTCTCAAAAAAATTTGATACAAATCCTCCAAACTTTGACAGGCCCAACTAAACAACCCCAAAAGCAAAAAACTTTGCAAGAATGCAACTTCACCAAAAAGTGGTTATGGTATGGATTAAAATGGTTATTTATATTATAAATATTGTATATTTGTACCCAACAACCCTTTCATTAAGTTATAAATCTTTTATTCTTTGCATTACTTGCTTTCTTGTCATTATGTTCAGGATAAAACCTACCACTTGATTGGAAAATCCTTTATTGTCCTGGTATGACCAAGGAAGTAAAAGACTCTGTTAGCACTTTCTGTGATTAAAATTTTAACAAGTCCTCAGCTCACTGCAAGTATGGGCCGCTTAAGCTGCTTCCAATCCCTCCTATTCCTTGGTTCCTGTCTATGGATTTTATTTTGCAGTTACCTGTTTCAAGTGGTTATGATGCTATATTAATTGTAGTAGGTTGCTTCTCAAAGATTGCCTTCTTTCTATGCAGTAATTTTTCAGCCTCTTTTAACAACCTAGCTCATCTCTTCATAGAAAATTTCTTCTTGAAGCATGGCCTCCCTGATAATTTAGTTAGTGATCATGGATCCCTTTTTGTATCTAGCTTTTGAACCTTGCTGTGCCATCATTTGAAGATTACTTGCAACTTATCAATGGCTTACCATCTTGGAACGGATGGGTAGACAAAAAAAGTCAATCAGATCCTTGAAAAGTATCTTTGAATGCATGTCTTGAATCAACTGGAAAAATTGTCAAGATTGCTTCCACTATCCAAATTTTCATAAAACAATTCCACTCATTCTTCCACCAAACAGTCACCTTTTCAAACTCTTTATGAAAGGAAACCAGCTTTTGAATCCATTCACATAGCACCTTCTCAACCAGCTACCAACTATCTCAATCTCATTCAATATCTTCAGTTGCAAATTTGAACCAACCTTGGAGCAGCAAAAAAAGGCTAGAAGGAACAAGTGGCCAACCTTCCACTATGTCTTCAACCTTTAGAGTAGGAGATCAGGCATGTCTTGATGCTTTCAATATTTTTAGTACTCTCCAAACCCAAAAAGTTTCTGAGAGGAAACTTGGCCCCTTCAAATTTGAATCAGCCATATCCCCCAATGCCTTTAAATTTTCATTACCTGCAAAATGGAAAGGTATCCATCCAGTCTTTCATGTGTCTCTCCTGGAGCCAGCTCAGGTCCTATATCCTGGCAAGACTCATCCCCCTCCAGAGCCTGTAAATTTTCAAGATCACTTAGAGTGGGAATTAAGCCATACTATAAATTCCAGGTTATGAAAAGGAACACTTCAATACCTTGTTGAATTGACTGGCTTCCAGTCTGAAAAAGATTGCACCTCTTTGGAACCAGCCCATCACCTTGGCAACTTTCCATATTTGGTTAGAGAATTGTGTGCAAACTATCCTTGCAAACCTTGCCAATATTAATCCCATCCAATTCCATGCCAATTTAATTCCATTCCCATCCAATCCAATCCAATCCATTCTCACTTCCCCAATCCAATCTTACCCTTCTTTCTTTTCTACACATTCCAATTCCTTCTTTCTTTTCCTTCCTTTTTCTTTCTAACAAAATATTTTCAAGAAATATAAAATGTTATAATAAATTAAAATAATAAATTAAAATGATAAATTAAAATGATAAATTAAAATAAAAAATTAAAATAAAAAATTAAAATAAAAAATTAAAATAAAAAATTAAAATAAAAAATTAAAATAAAAAATTAAAATAATAAATTAAAATAATGAATTAAAATAATGAATTAAAATAATAAATTGAAATAATAAATTAAAATAATAAATTAAAATAATAAGTTAAAATAATAAATTAAAATAATAAATTAAAATAATAAATTAAAATAATAAATTAAAATAATAAATTAAAATAATAAATTAAAATAATAAATTAAAATAATAAATTAAAATAATAAATTAAAATAATAAATTAAAATAATAAATTAAAATGATAAATTAAAATGATAAATTAAAATAATAAATTAAAATAATAAATTAAAATAATAAATTAAAATAATAAATTGAAATAATAAATTAAAATAATAAATTAAAATGATAAATCAAAATAATAAATTAAAATAATAAATTAAAATAATAAATTAAAATAAT
Source organism: Puccinia polysora (assembly GCA_025617555.3). Lineage (NCBI taxonomy): Eukaryota > Fungi > Basidiomycota > Pucciniomycetes > Pucciniales > Pucciniaceae > Puccinia > Puccinia polysora. Next base: position 6,219,264 of record CM062640.1, read on the forward strand.
AAATTAAAATAATAAACTAAAATAATAAACTAAAATAATAAACTAAAATAATAAACTATAATAATAAACTAAAATATATATAATTTAAATATAGATATATACATATCTTGAAATTGCAAATCATCCTTTACCTTCTCCTCTGGTTTTTCCCAACATTCATTCAAATCCTTTAAAATTAATAAGAATTCCTCCCTATCACTGTCATTGATTTTTGAACTCCTTTTCATGATATGCACCTGTGCAAAGGATGCTTCCTCAAATATTCCTTGCAATTTTCAGTTTGAGACCTCTTTGTTTGCAATTACCATCCATTTTCCTCCATCAACTCATTGCATGACCTCTTTTGTTGGACCTGCAAAGAAGAACACTTGCCTACATCTCTTGTTAATTTCCTAGTATCATCTTTGATTGGCATCCAAATTTTGGCCTTGGCTCCTTCTCCCCAACCTTCCAATCCAATCAATTCCTTCCTGCATTCCTTCCATTTGATCCCCCCCTTTTCCATTTTCCCTTTTTTTCTCCACCTTTCCTGTTTCATTACTTTCTTTTTCTGCTTCTTTGAATGCAATTATTTAACCTTGCACCTTAATCCAAACCCAGGTGATCTCTGTCATGGTTGGTGTTACAAAATACGGCGATGGTGGTGGTTGTGTATTTGTAGCATACCTCTGGAATGTTGGTAGTACCAAAAATCAAAATCATTACTAGTTTTTATCCTATTTCTTTATTCCATTTGGTAATTATTCCTCACCTAAGGATTGCTCTCCAAGAAATTGATTTCCAGAAACAGTGTTATCTGATGATTAACCATTGGCGCCAAACAGAAACTGCAACCCTTGCTTGTGGACACTATTGGAGTCTTGACTGGTGGATCACTGAGGGAAAAAGAGCAATCCACCTTAAAAATTTGACAAGGCTTTCATTTATTTAAAATTTCTCAAGCCATGGTACCAGTTATAAATCAATCATTGGGGAAAATACAATTATTGCAACAGGGAAAAATTTTGAATCTAAAATTTTAATTAATTAAGTAGTATGTAAAGGTATGAACTGAAAGGTAACAACTGAAGAAGTGATGGGAAATTTATGGAATGCTTTCAGGAGCTTTCAGGTTTTATACCCAGGCAACTGTCACACTCCAAGTCCAAGGGTTATTGTCTACACCATCCATTTGACATATACTATTCCTCAGTACCATCTACCTCAGTCTATAAGCATGACACAAGCAAAACCCTTATTATCAGCATTTTGTCTTATTACCTCTGGCTTATACACAAGTGACTTATCCAACTTTGGAAATTCAGTCTATCCCTGCAATACTTGCATTTCCATCCAATCAATCTTTCTTATTCAATCTTTGGAATTAGCTATTCCATTCTTTGTCACACTAGTCATATTGACTTGCATGTTGTATATAAATTAGTATCAGTTGAAATGAATTCCTAAGGACTAGTCCCACACCATTTAGAACTATGTACATTAATTTGCATGACTTCTAGTTGCACTTCATTTTTTGATCCCATTCTATCCCTGCATTGGCATTGTCTGTCGTTTGCACTTACCCCACAACGTTGGACAAACTATACTGTGTATTTCATTTACCCATTCCATTGCTGTCATTCATTGCATAATGGCCCCCTAGCTGTACATAAATTTCCATCAGGTTGTATCTAGTCACCTCCAGTTAACTTGTAAGAACCATGCAGTCCACCTGAACATTATTTGAGCAGTCATTTAATCTAATACATTATCACATACTTTGCTGAGATCAGGTTATGGAATTGGACTTTCCTTAGTTTCCTTTCATTGAAACAATCCATCCCTCTTGCAGTTTGTTTAGACTCCAAACTAAGTATTTGCACTTTGCATTTGGATTTTCTATACTTTCTCTTCCCTTGCATTCAGCATTCTCCTATTTGCACTCAAAAACATCCAAGATTTACCTATACTACATGGGGAGGTTTTGTGACAATATTTTATCTTCTCAAAAAATAAATGAATTCTTTGAAAGTGGATTATTAGTATAAAAAATGAGTAAAGGAAGGCTTGAGGGTTTCTCTTCAGGGAGTTGTTTCAGATTTGTGTCTAGAGAGTGTTTTGGAGTATCCTAGTTCTTAGAAACCAGAGGTTGGATAAAGCAGACCAAGAATAGGATAATTCCCAGAACAGGGCAGGATTGAGGCAGAGAATTTGTTCTTTCCACTCTTTTTAAACACAGCGGATGCAGGATCTGTATCAAAATAGTAGAGGTTCTGAGTTCAACCTTTTTCCTTGCCCAGTGGAGGCAAAAAGGGCTCAGCAGCAGGCAGATGTGGGATCTGCAGCACACTTGTAAGAAATTCTCAGCCTAACTCATGCCTACTTCTGAGGCAAAAGGCATTGTGGTGCAGGGAGTGCAATCCAGAAACATTTGGAAAATTTATGGAATTAGGACATTGATAGCAGAGTTGTGTGTGCATAGGTACAGCAAAGCTTATTTCCAAAGTAAGAAATGAGCAGACAATCAAGTATGTGTTTGAAGACCAACTATGGGTTATGCAATTGATTGTGGATTGGGCAGGTGATTTTTGTGAAAATAACTTGTGAACCTCAAAGGCTGAAAATGTGGAGATTGAAGGGGATCTGCCAAGCAGGATTGAGGGGAATCTTCCAAGTTAGGCATGTTGGGGCAGATGTTCTATTAAACTTTTGGAGATTAAAAGAAATTGTGTAAGTATGTATGCAGATTGATTGGGACTAGGTGGATGATAAAGTTTTCCAATATTTACTTAAGTAATAATAAAACAAAACCAAATACTCTGAAAAGGAATTTTCAGGATTGTGACTGGGAACAAAACATAGGAAACAAAGGTTCATATTCAGACTCTATTATGAAATTACAGAGACAGCTTGAAAGTTAGATATGAGCCCTTTCTCCTCCAGGATTGTATGATGAGACACTACGCATAGAGAAAAAATAGATTATTATCTTCAAATTGAGGAAGAGAATGTTAGAGAATTTTTAAATTCTCAGAGGAGACATTGGTTGTGTTGCACCAAATTATTTCTGGTTCAATGGCCAATCCTTCCCTGGAAATACCTCAAGATGTATAAAATCTTGATACCAACATAAGTTGGAGAGAAAAGACCAAGATGGAGGGAAAATACTGAAGAGAAATGAAGGCAACAAGGGAATTTAAAAAGATGAGTTTTGATGAGTTTTGATAAGGTTTTCCAAAGGCAAAGAAGGGATAATCCAAGTAAATTGACCATGACAAGTTTTGAGGTAGAGATCCTTCTGTGTGCCAGGTGCCATGAGAAAGCTGCGCGCAACAGGATCTGGAACCGCACAAAATAAGAGAATAAGATAAGGAAGAATAAAAATGAATAAAAAAAAGGAAAGTGACATAGAATAAAAGGAAATTGACATAGAATGAAAGGAAATTGACATAGAATGAAAGGAAATTGACATAGAATAAAAGTAAAGTGACATAGAATGAAATAAGTAAAATAAGGAAGTGCAAAAAATAAAATAAAAAAACAAGAACATCTTCAATACCCCTCCATAATTTGGTATGAAACTGTCAGTTGAGACATTTCAAGACCATTAATTCAAGAGCTTTTTTATTTGAGACTTTGTTGAGGGTGTTGGCAACCATACAGTTGGTTCCTATCAGCATGACATTGATCAAGTTGGATGTGTACTCATCACAAAGCCTATTAGCCTACATGTCAATGCATTTTGTTTTTGATTTGGACCCAAAATGTTGAATCTTATTCCTAAACCCTTTGTTATCAACCAGAATTTCTGTGTTTTTGGGCTTTTTACCCTTCCACAGGTCTTGAATTATGTATTTAATCCAGAGAGACTCCTGTTCCCCATCCACAAGAGTTTTCAGTTCATCCTTGGTGGATGATAAGGTGATGTTGGATTTTTTGTGGTTTTTCCATGAGATTGGAATGTTTTTCGAAAAGGTCATGTAGCCAGTTTGATAATATCTTGTGTGAGGATTCTTAGCCCACATTGAATCTGTGTATACGGTCAGAGAGTTATCCTTATTAGAGAGTGGATTCAGGATGAGATAGAGACTTGATGTTCCAGCTAGGTATTTACACACATGAACCACTTTCTTCCAGTGTGTCAGACCTTGATTTTGTTTGAAACAAGATAGAATGGAAGCTGCTGCAGAGAGATTGGGTCTTGTTCTACAGGAGAGTTATTTAAATATCCCCGTATACTTCCTGTAATTGATTCTCAGTTTGAGAAAATCAACCTGGTCTTGTTGAGAAGCCAGAAGCAGTTGAATGCCTGGAGTGAGTGGTGTTTTTACGGGATTCACAGAGGATAGTTTGAGTTCAGAAAGTGTTTCATGAATCAGTTTTCTCTGGTTGAGTGAGATCACATTTGTTTCTTTATGGAATCCAATTCCTAGTATTTTATTTGGAGTTTAGAACTGGATTGTGGACCTTGTTCCAAGAAGAGAAATTAAAAACAAGTGAGTTTCTCTGGCCACAATCAAGTCATCCAAATGGAAGAACAGGGACAATTTTCAAGTTTTATGCAAATAAAGACATGGTTCTGCAGTTGATTTAGCCAAAACTATCTGTTTGAGCCATACAGTTAAAGTTTTTTAACATTTTGAAGGAGCCTGGAAAAGACCGTAAAGATATTTCTTTAGCTTTAGGAATCTTGAAAAGTCCAAGCTTTCTTTTGTTTTCAGGATATTTATATCTTTTTCAAGTGGTGCAAATAAAAACACCACCTTTAAATCAAATTGTTTTAAGGGGATATGAAGATGTATTGCACTCACAGAAGCAGAAGGAGAGTGGTAAATTTTCCAGTTGGAGCATAGGTTTCTCTGCAGTCAACTCCAAAAATCTGATGATTCCCCATGATACACAGAGGGTATTTTTGTTTTGCAGGTCATAGACTGGTGCCCAGCTTGACTTTGTCCACCCACATGGTTTTCCAAAAGTGCTCTGGTTTGGAATGGCAGTCTTCAAATATTCCTTGAGCTTCAACGTTGTCCAGTTTTCTTTTTCTCTCTGCTGACCATTCCAAAGCTGGAACCAACACATGAGAATATTTAACTGGCCTGAAGGTTGGCCCTTGTTCCCATTGGTTGTATCTTGATATTTCTCTTTGCAATTTGTCTGCAACGGAATTGCACTCTTCTAAACTCTCTTCCAACTGTATGGAGGGAAGTTCAACAAGATCAGGATGCGCTTCTTCTTGAATAGGGACAGCTTCCTTGGGAGAACTCACATCATTACCCATTGACCAGTCTTCACTGGCGGGGATAATCTGATTGCAAGATAAGTCATCAAACAGGCTTACAATTTTGATTTTGTTATTGATTTTCTTGTGGTTGCTGTTGAAATCAAGCACAGTAATGTGCTTTGTATTTATAATTTTATTGTTTGAGGTTAGCAATTTATAAGAAAGGAGATCTTTGTTATACTCAATTAATCTTCCAATTGTTACTCTTGGTTCTAGCTTTGAAAAGGGTTTCCTATCCCCAAAAATGTCAGCCTCCTGGATGCCAAGACCCTTGCTATCCTTTAGCTACCAGAGTTGATAGAGTAAATAATAAATATATTATTTAATAAATGCAGCAAAAATCCGTAAAATATTTGGATTAAGCTTATTGCAAGGTTAAGTGGTTTAGTTATTGTTTATTGTTTTAAATCAATAGGGCGTATCAAAGTTAGCAAACCCGCCATTAGAAACCCGCCATTTTTAATGGCAGGTTTCTGAAATACACATACCCCCTAACTGGTGTATTTCAAAATGGCGTGTTTCATGAAAATGGCGGATTTCAATCATCAAACACGCCATTAAACCCGCCATTTATGCATCATCTTCCATCCACCATCCATCACATCAAAAACACCCATCCACATCAGCAAATCCATACTGTTCCCATATCCATTGCATCACACACATCTCTATTGTTTTTCACATACCTTCACATACCCATCTTCACACAAATCCCATCATCATCTCATCACCCCACATCACTCACCACCTTTCTCAACATGTCCAATCAAACATCCCGCCAGCAAGTTGAAAACGCAAAAAAGCTGACTGAACTTTTGCTACTGTTTGACTCCCATTCAGACTCTGATTCAGACTCTGATTTGGAATCAACTTGGTTAGCTTTGAATTCTCTGTTGGCAAAGCAATACATGGTTCCAAGAATACACACTCTCCATAACCCTATGTATGAAAGGCAAAAGCTTCATCTCATCCCTGACTTAAGCTTCCAGCAACTGTTCCGAACTTTGTTTCCTTCTTTCATGAAACTTTTGGCAATGATTGAAGACCACCACATCTTCCAGAACAATTCTTGCAATCCTCAACGCGATCCAGCCATCCAACTTGCCGTTGCTCTTTGTAGATTGGGGTCAAACGGAAATGGAGCAGCAATCCATCGATTGGAAAATCTATTCTCAGTCAGTTACGGAAGCATTGACTTATACACCAAAAGAGTCATGATTGCTATCCTATCTTTCCGTTGCTTGGTCCTTTCATGGCCAACCAAAGAAGAACGCAAGGAGATATCTCAAGTAATGGAGACAGAAGGCTTTCCTGGTTTCATTGGTTTTGTTGATGGAACCACCATCCCCTTGAGTCAAAAACCCAACCTAGATGGCAACCACTATTTTGATCGTAAAAAAAGGCAATTGATTCATTTCTTTTCCAATCGCTATGATAAAACTTTGGATCACACACTGACCAAATATGTTCCATCTCTTTGTTTATATACTCCGTGGCACTACAACTTGGTTGCAATAAAAACAAGAAGTTCATCTCCCTCCATGCTGGCCTTCCAGGTTCTTGTCATGATTCATATGTTTTCAATTGGATGCGGATTGCCCAAAAACCAGAGATCTACTTTGACCAAGATCAATACCTTCTGGCCGATTTGGCTTATGCTTGTGGGAAATATGTAGTTCCAGCATACCGGAATGTTTTGTCCAATGATCAAGGAAAAACCTATTTTAACTATCATCTTGCCCAATCACAAGTTCGGATTGAGCATGCCATAGGAATTCTGAAAGGAAGATGGGCCAGCTTACGGGAGATGCAAAACCAGCTCCAATGTTCCAAAGATATGAGGTTCCTCATCAACTGGATTATCACTTGTGTAATCCTTCACAACCTTTTGGCCGACATCAAAGATGAATGGGACAAAATATTCCAAGATGATATTCCTGATCCGCCTCAAGTCATCCCTGTCTCATCTGGTCCCTCATCTTCTTCTATGAGAGAGCGGATTCTTCCTCTCACCCTTGCTTGCTTTGATGAGTAATTTTTGATTTTGAAATTGGTAAAAATTCCCTTCACCGTATTTTTTTGGTTTTGGTTGTTCACCCAAGATTCATAGGCTGAGTTTTTTTTTTATTTTTTTTTTAGTGGACTTGAATCCAAAAACACCTCCACCTCAAACCCTGCCACTCACCAAATGCCACCCCCCTCCCCCTCACCACTCAACCCCTTCAACCTCACCCCACTCACTCACCGGTCAAACCCTGCCTCCTCCTCACCAAACCACCTCACTCATCACCACCACCTTACTCACCACCACCACCTCATCTCACCTCACTCACTGAATCCCCTCCTCCTAATCCTGGTAAGCCCCCTCCACCCTCTTCCTTCTCCTTCCCCTCACCAGTTGCTGATCCTTTGATCATTCAACCTTTAGTCCCCCCCTGGATCCACCCCACTCACTCACCGGTCAAACCCTGCCTCCTCCTCACCAAACCACCTCACTCATCACCACCACCTTACTCACCACCACCACCTTATCTCACCTCACTCACTGAATCCCCTCCTCCTAATCCTGGTAAGCCCCCTCCACCCTCTTCCTCTTCCTTCCCCTCACCAGTTGCTGATCCTTTGATCATTCAACCTTTAGTCCCCCCCTGGATCCATTGGTCAATCCATCAAGGTGAGCCCCTCCCCTCCTCCAATTCCTCCTCTCATCAATCGAGCGATCAATCGCTCAATCAATTTGCAATTGATTGGTAATCGATTGCTCGATCAATTGCGAATCGATTGAGCAATCGATTGCCGATCAATTGCGAATCAATCAAGCAATCAATTCGCAATCAATTGGCCAATCGTTTGGGCCAATCAATGCAGGGTTTTTGTAGGGTACAGGAACTGACTTCCCCATTGTTTTTTCTTTGTTTTTGTTTCTTTTTTTTTAGGTTTTCGAGCTCAGCCAGAACACATTCTCTCAAGTCTTACGCCAACCAAGCTACGTCCTGGGACAGTCTGGTTCGCCTAGTATGATGCCGGCTGCGGCTCCTCATCATTACCACTCCTCCCCAGCTAATTCTATTCTTTTGATATCTATTGATTTCTTCACTGGCTACCAAACTCAAAATGTTATATATCCATTCAAATTTCACCTTGATCCTCACCTTGGGTGCAGCAAGTGCCTGGGAGGGAGAAAGATGGAAGGAGATGGTATGAAAAACATAAAGAGAGTTGGCAAGCAGAGGAATCGTTGATTTTCATCTCTTTTTTATTTTTTTAATCCCACCGTTTTGATAATGAGAACGTTGCTGACATTTTTTTTTTTTTTTATTTGTTTGACCGGTCTTTTCATTTGTCCAACCCCTTTTTTGATATCAATTCCTTCACTGCCTACCGAACTCAAAATGTTATACATCCATTCAAATTTCACCTTGATCCTCACCTTGGGTGCAGCAAGTGCCTGGGAGGGAGAAAGATGGAAGGAGATGGTATGAAAAACATAAAGAGAGGTGGCAAGCAGAGAAATCGTAGAAAAAGGAGGGCTCAAATGAGGGATTTGGAAATTTCTTTGGAAGTGACTGACAACTTGATCAAGGAAAAGTTTGCCTGGTCTAGACGAAAGCTATGCCCTTTGGATCTGTACCCTGCTATCATGGCTGAAAAGAAAAACAACCCTCAAAAACCCACCCAGGAAGAATTTAAGCAAGAAAAACAGACAATTGGGGCTTTCCACTTCTTCCACCATGGAAAAGTTATTGTTCTCAACCAATCTAATCACCATGCTCTCGTTGCCGTCATTGAATTTGTGCCTTTGGATTGACTATCTGAGCAAGATAAGAAAGATATCAACTTTGTGACAACATTCCTTCACAGTTCAAAAAAATTTGTCAACCTGGTTGGTCCCTCAAGATCTTGGGGTGGAAAAATGTGGGCAATTGGCTGGCAAAAATTGATGAACCCTTTGGAGTTATTTGGACGTTATGTGAAGAAATCATCCATTAGATCTTCTCCTCAAGAGTACGCTGTCCTCAACTTGAAGGCAGACAAATTATCCCGAATTTTAGGACAAATGTTTTGTAATTTGGCCAAACTTGCCTTTGAATCAAACCATGATACCATGAAGGACAGCAACATCCCCTCTTTCTCTTTGTTGGAATTTGGTTCCAAGCCTACACCTTTTGATTTCTCCCCACACCTCACTTTCACCTTGGATTCTTTTTACAATTCTCCTCATATTGACAAAGGCGACATCTCTGGCTATTCCTTTTTACTTGTGGTCCCAACCAAAAAATCAAATGGTCGACTTATTGAAGATACGGATGAATATCAAGTTTTGGACGGTCAATTTGTTTTTCCTGACCTTGGCTTTGCAATTGATTTCAAGCAAAAAGGTATAGTCAAAATGGTTTGGGCGGCTAACAAGTACAAGCACTGTACCTTTCCAGCTGTGGACACAGCAACCCATACCAGAATGGCCATGTCACTCCAAATTAATAAAAAAACTCAGAGCACTTGTAGGGAAATGAAAAACGGCCAAATTTACTCTAGAGAAAAAAATATCAATAAAAACAAAAAAGATTTGTATATTGGTGGGGTTAAGAATGCTCTCAAACTTTGTTGTAGTAAAAAATAATTTGTTTTTCTTTCATCCATGCAAATATATTTACAAGCCCAGCATTTGAGTAATATGCTGTATTTGTTCTACCGATCTACCACTGCCAATGCAAGCCAAAGCTACTGATACCTTATCCTTTTTTTCGTTTTCCCGTTGTTCCCTCTCCTTTTCCAGTTGCACTTGCTGCCAATCCTTCTCCTTTTCCTCTTTTTGAAACTCTAGCTCAGCTTGTTTCAACCTCCACTCAGCATCCAATTTTTGTTGATTAGCCAAAGTCTTGGCTTGCTGCTTTTGACCATCCATGGCCAGTTGGCGATCCCACTTTTTCTTTTCAAACTGAAGTTTATCTGATTCAATTTGTGATTTCACTGTTTTTTGGAGGGGAATGGCAATGAGCATGATTTTGAAAGCAAGGATATTGAATCAATCAACTTACATGAATCTTGCTTCTCCATGATTTCTTCAAAGCCCAAAAAACTGGAAGTGTTTCTCCTCTTTTGATGACTTTTGGGGTTGACATTGATGGAATTGGAGGCCTTTTGCTTACCCTTGGCAGAGGAGGTTTGAGTCTGAAAGTCCTCACTAGTATTTGAAGGCAATGTGGGAGGCCCCATTGGCTTGAGTTTTTGGCAAATCAAAAATGGATGAGCCTGTTTTTTTACAATGTAAATCAGTCAGGAGCAACCAGACAGAATCAAAAACAATTTAGTTCCTTACTTGAGCAGATGTTGATGGCAACGGTGATCCAGGAATAACATCCTCCTCATTGGGCAAGTTCTCCAGTTGTTCTGCCCCAGGAAGAGAGCAATCAAAAGAAGGAAGTGAGGGGTCCAAGGTTGGGATTGACTGATCAATCAATACCAAAGTAGAAGTGATTGGAGCCAATTGTGTTTGAATATCCTCCTCGTCATCAGATGGGGGCCACTCCAAGGCCAAGGTTTCATCAAGGTCCCCGTTGGTAGGCTGAGCATCCCCAGCCAAGTCCTCTTCATCAACGGAATCAGATTGTTGGGCATCAAAAGCAGCTAGGGGGGTGATGTTGGCCTTCTTTCCAAAGATTTCATCCATTTGAATATAAAAAGGACAAATGGAGTCCAACTTATCAACCACCAAGTTGATTCCTTTGGCTTTGTCCAAGTCAGTGATACTAAAGCCAGTGGAGATAGACATGGAGTGTGCCTTTTTGTACTTGGCTCAATAGTTTTTGAACCGCTCCCTCATCTTTTTGGATGACAGATCCAGCCTACCTTTTGTTTTGTTCTTGAGTTCATTGGCCATCAGGAGATAACCATTGACCTTAGAGGATTGAGGTCGGCCAACACGTGTTTTGTTGTCGGATCCAAAGCAGGCATTGTAGTAGGAGGGAATTTTCAGCCAGTTTACCAGGATGATGTGATCAGCTCTCTTGAGCTGACTTGAGCCCTTGGAAGCTGATGGGGGAGTATTGTTTGTTGTGGAGTTCCTTGGCAATGTTCTCTTGGGTGTGTTGGACTTGTGAGGGGAGGTTTGCTGAGGGGCCATTTGAAAGAGTTCCGGCTACACAAGTGATGAGAGCGATAAAGTGATGAGAGTGGTGAAGTTTTGAGAGCGATAAAGTGGATGAGAGTGATCAAGTGATGAGAGCGGTTAAGTGATGAGAGTGATGAAGTTTTGAGAGTGATGAAGTTTTGAGAGCAATGAAGTGGATGAGAGTGATCAAGTGATGAGAGGGATAAAGTGATGAGAGTGGTCAATCAATTTTATGATGAGGGTGGGGGTAAAAAATTTTCCGATGAGGTCGGAGGTAGAAGGAGGTGGGAAGACAGGGGTGTATGACGCGGAAAGGTGTTGGAAGAATTTAAATACTTTATTTGAAAAAACACACTTATTTCAAGTTAACTTTGACACGTCTCATCTGAAATAAGTGGGTTTTTTTGATTTTTAATGGTGGGTTTGAAATGGCGGATTTGGGTTGAAACCCGCCATTAAAAAATGGCGGGTTTGGTTAACTTTGATACCCCCTAATATGAATAAATTTATTATTATATATTTTTATAGAGGGGCCACAATTATATTGGGGATCTTTAACACCTCTCTTCAGGGATTTCAGTATGAAAACACATATTCCTGGTTACTTTGGGCTCTTTAGTTTAAAGAATATTTTACCCAAAGATAATATGTATATAAAATACACAGTGGAGGGCAGGGCCTTGTAGCCAAGCTACCACAACAGAGAAAGGATAATAAAACTTACTGGTATATTATTAAATCCTTTGGGTATCTGTTTGAGACGTGTACTGATGGGTTAAACCTGTATACTGGGGTTATAAGGTTGTTCAGCAGTTTTAATTGATATAAAAGAGGTTGAGGATGGATATTATTGATCAGACATTGCCATAAATCACTTAATTATCTCTTAAAAGTACTTTATTACCTTGGCACGTTGTCTGGATATGAATATAACTGGGTCTCTGCCCATCAATATCCTCAAAAGAGCTCTTTATTTATAGCTTTTGGAGTCCCAATATTGTTCTTCTGAGGGTTGTAGGTGCTCAAAGGGACGGACACTAAGGCTAGCAGGGTAACCAGGGGTAGCCTGTCATGTGGTCTTGGTGCTATAGCACGGTTAGCATCTAATTCCTCAGGGTATGGGAATTATTCCACTTTATAATAGACATTAGGACGTGTGAATAACACTAATTTGTCCTATTTATGTATTATTTAATTAATCATCCTTAGTAAATGTTCCCAGTACTTTAATAATTATATGAATAGGCATTTCTACGGACATCTTGATGTCAGGTAAGTTCTCATTATGTATTATATAACTGGAGTAAAAGTCATAATATTTATTTTACTCCTTATTTTCGAGTTCCAGTTGATTTACTAAGATAATTACTTAAAAATATAAGTCATGTGAACTCATGTAATATTTTAACATCATTAGTTTTCTTAGTATGTCACAAAGATATTAAAGTCTATTAATTCTCATAAAAGTATATTGAAGTATTTTAATATATTTTTAGAAGTTTTCATTGTCTTATTTTTGAAATTCTTGGTACTTTGAATTATATTAAATAAAAAGTACGTATAAGGATTATTTATGTATTTTTATATAATATTATGTATTTTTAGACTGTCTACTATCCACGGGAACATTTATTACATATGTAGAATGTTCCCGTGTAGGTTGTAGCATGTTTACGCGGTACCTGAGCCTCTCAGGCCACCTGTCACTCTGTCAACCCGTAGTCACGCGGCTGCATACTTGTCAGAGGCCTGGGGCTGCGTACAGGACCTCGACGGAGTGACAGGGCTGTATCTCAGCCGCGCGCGGGTGCATTGGCTGCCGGGGCTGTGTGCGCAAATTGTGACAAAACACATTTCCGCCCTTAACTCCTAAAATATAAACAACACCTCAATTCTGACTGAATTTTAGGTGTGAAACCTATACGTGACAATTTGTGTGAAATATTTAATTGGCAAAAAATCTCAATAATGGAGCCATAGTATTTTGGTTTTTCTTTCCTTAATTATTTACAAATATAAGGAGTTGGATTTCAAGGGTGGGGTCAGTGAGTGACCCTACCTAATTTTGGGTGGAAAACCTATTTCTGTAACAATATTTATGGTTTTCCTACTCCTTCTTAGGTTAATTGTATTATTATTGTTTTTATGTTATTTTTGTTACTTTTGCAGCTTTCTCTGCAATAGTAGCAAGCTGACAAAAAAGGTACAACACTGGATTGCCTATTGGATGAAAGAAGTTTATGTTAATGTTTCTTCCTTTGAGCTGTTTTTATGGGGACAATTTTGAGATGTGAGAGGGAATCTGATTCAGAGCCAAAGCACAAAATTTGATAATCACACTCCAAAACAGCTTCTGAATTTGAGAATCCACAATCACAGTCCTCAGGGACTCTAAGATGAGTTGGTTGAAGCTTTCGGCTAGTCCATTCTGCTGTGGGGTTTTAGCATAAGAAAAGGTTTTTTTGATGTTATTTTCCAAACAATACTTAGAAATTGAGGGGTTCCAGAATTCCTTTCCTTGATCCAAATGAATAATCATGAGGGTATAATTGAATCTATTTTCCTCCATGTTAATCAGAAGCTGAAAATTGATTGCTGTGTTGCTTTTGTTCTTGATAGGTATTGCTGTGGAAAATCTGTTACAGCTATCCACAACTGTCAATAAATACAAATCCCCCTTGAAGCTTGCAGGAGTGATTGATCCAACCAGATTGAAGTTTAGTTCCTGGAAAGGTCTTTCAGCTCAAGGATTTTTTTTCTTAAAAGGTGAGTGTGAGATCTTTCCAATTGTGCATGCCTCAAAAACAGACAGTTTGCTTATATTAATGCCTAACTTCTGTCAAATTTGGCTGTATCTCACATTTCCAGGATATATTTCAAGACTTTTTTCTTGAGTGATATGACAAACAGGCTCATGTTTCTCCGTTGAAAATCTAAGGACTGGTATATTGCAATCATAGCTACCAGACATGAACCAAATTCCCTTCTTGATAAAAAAATCTTTGCATCTAAACTGCACAAAAAATTCATAAAGAAGCATTGATCTCATCAATAGTAAGTTTGTGGTGGAGAAAGGTGATAAAAGAAAATTTGAGATGGAGATCTTGGAGCCTTTGTTTTCTTCCAGAACAATAGTACCTTCACCTTTGTAGGGAAGTGAGCTTGTTCCCAAGCTTATCAAAATGAGCCCATTCAGTGATTGGTCTAGACAAACAAAGAGTGTTTGGTCAGAAACTATGTGTCTAGATGACCCAGAGTCCACTATGAAACTATTCTTTGAGAACATGAAGCTCATATGAAAAGAGCTGACCAAAGTTATTTTGCTGCTTGACTTGTTAGAACCCAGTTTCTTCTTCTTTGGAGGGAACAAGGGCTTGAGCTGAGGATAGAGCTTTCAACATCAACCTTCAGGATTACTTGCCTTTGGATTGTGCCACTTGTTGTTGCAATGTTTGGCTCTGGAGGTGAGAAAAGAGACAGATCTTTCCTCCTTCTTATCCTGGATGATGGTCTTGGTCAGGAACCTGTTGTTGTGATACATCCAGAGATGATCAAAGACATGATTGGGGGTTGTTTTCTTATCCAAATGGGTGATTTTCTGAACAAAAGTATCCATGGACAACAGTAGTTTTTTTAGGATAAGAGAGGCAATAATTTCCAAAGGCAGATTGATCCCTACTTCCTGCAGCCAAGATATGGTGGTTTGATGTCAGTAATAAAGCCAAGCATGTTGGAGTGAGAGAATGGGGTACAAAGAAATTCCTTGAAGATTCTGGCCAAGTTAGAAGCCTGTTTTGAGGAAAAATACTAATTGATGTCTTCCCATATCTGATGCGCATCTTTTTTGTTTTTGGGGTTGATAACATTGGCCTGAAAATTGGTTTCAAGCTTTGAAATGAGGATGGTTCTAATTTGAAAATTTTCAATCTGTTTAATCCAATTGGAACCCTGTTTGCATCTGATCTTTTCTCAGTGAGCTTGGAGTAAAGGTCCTCCTGAAGATTCATCATGTTGATGACTTGATTCCTCAATATAGAGAAGTTGTCCTGAGTAAGAAGAGGTATGGCTGCTATGGCTGTCTTTAGTATGTTTTCCGTTGTACAACTCCAAACGGTGCTAGGCCGTGGCAGTTCTGTGGAGGGGAAAGTTGCTGTTTAGGCTGCCCTCCTGAGTGTTACAAAAATATTTAGATGTAACCAAGATCAAGGTCCAGAACCTGGTAAATGAGGAATCAAGGAGTAGAGGATAAAGACGATAATATTTTGGTAGCAATGGAACAGCACTATCTGAGACAAGATTATGCAGGGAAAAACTTGAACAAAAGAAGTTAAAGTCTGCTTGAGTTCAAAGAACAAAAGCTGTTGTATGTAAACAACGCCCACAAGCTAATAACTCTGGTCGTCAGCAGAAGATTGGGGATGATCAACTCAAACCCAACCAACCTCCAAGTTCTCAATGAACCTGCCCAAGTCTCTGCAATCAAGCGCTTGAAGGGTACCAGATAACTGAGGGTGGCTGTACAAGACAAAGCACAATGTTAAGAAGCTCTAAAAGCAAACAGTAACTGATTTGAAGCAAGGATAACCTCAACACTTCTCAAGGGACTCAAGAGTAGGCTGGCAGAATGCAACTCCAAAGAAAATCAAGGGAGGTATAACACTCCAGGTCTTAAGCTTAATAAGACCTCTTCAATCAATTGTGATTGGCTCCAGAAAGATGATCAGGGATCAGGACCAGTATGGTCAGAGAAAGGGATCAAGGAGTGGTATAACACACTCAAAAATTCCAAAAGACAGAATTTTCTTCAACCAGCAAGGCTATTGGTTGGTGATAAGGATCAGGCCACAGAGGGGAAAAGAGTCAGGGTCAAAAATGGATCAGGGGGCAATCAGAGATATACCCAGGATAAGGATCAGGAACTTAATTTCACAATGGGGGGACATAAGCACACACTCCCCTGGATATTTTTCCCTGATTCAGGAAAAGCAGGGGAGATCCCCTACTTTTATAGACCAGAGGCCTGTAGACTATTTACAAGAGATGTTTACAAATGGGAGCAAAAAAATTTTTTTTTTTTGTTTTTTTTTCTTTTTTCTTTTTTTTTTTTTTAAAGTAGCTAATGAGGGGCCTGTGGACATGCTGACGGGCCCAGGAGACAGTTGAGACTTGGGCGGGCAACGGACAAGCCGCGCGGGAGACCAGCAAGCTGGAGGTTGTGAGTCAGAGGATCCAATCCGACCGGTTGGTAGGAGAGTGAGGGAGCCCGCATACGTTGGCTAGGTACAGGTAGAGGGAGTGGATGATCATTGGTGTCCAGGAAGGTTGTTGGTGTGAGTCTGTTGGGCGATGGATCAATCAGATTGATTGATTGATGGACGTGTGGGTATGGACGGATGGATGTACAAATACTCTTGCCAATTTTGAAGGAGCAGGGGTAGGCAAGCTTGCCATTAAGGTTAAGAGGCAAAGGGAATCCAAATGAGAGAGAGGTGAAGATTGAATGTGAGGATACACACCCTTGCTAGCTCTCTCAGATCAATCATTGGATGTAAAATATACATACATTTAAGATGAAAGACAAAGATGGAAGGAAGCAAGAGAGAGGGAGAGAGAGAGAATGGAGTTGTCAATACACATTTATGTATGTAAGATGAGCTCATGAGTTGAGGGATATGCTCTCTGAATCTTAAGGGTGACTTGATGGCGGCCGGGGATTGGTTCCAAGTTTCAAATTGGGCTGAAGAGGTCTAGAGGGGGAATTCAAAATCAAGGATGATGAGAGATTTTGACGATCAATACCCGCCAGCAGTTTTGGATGAATGCTCAAGTTGATGTCGGTCATCATGAGTGGAGATGACGTTTAGAGTTTGAGGGTGATGAGTGAGCATTTGGGGGTGCCGGTGATGGATGGCAGGGTGGAAGCAAGCCCGGCGGTCTTTTGGCCGCGCGCTCAGCAAAAAAAATTGTAAAGCTGAATAGCGGAGCGGCAGGGATTTGAACACAAGATCAGGGATACAACCACCCAGACATCATCCTTGCCAACTGAACAAATGAGGATTTGGGAAGCTGGGAACCAAATGGAACCCTATTCTGGATCAAAGATTTTTTTTTTTTTGGATCATGATGCCTATGTATGATGATAAGGAAAAATCATAAAAAAAATTAAAATCTCCGCACTGGCCAGGGTGTCCAGGATGGGGCACCACATCTCTCCAACTTACAGACTGTCCCTAGTCTGCACCCAAGTTTGATGCCATAAAAAGAGAAAGGAAAGAAAGATGATTGAAAGGAAGGAATGGCCATTTTGATCTTGAGAGTGATTGAAAAAGAATATGTTGATTCATCCAAAGGAAAATCCTAGAAGTGGCTGAGATAAAATGAAGAAGGCGTCCCAGGTGCTCACATGCGTGGCATGAAGTAGAGTTTCACAACAAAACGCAGCAGATGACCCTGGTGGTGCACAATTGGGAGGACTTACTTTTGGTACAAGTTGCCTCCACAAGAATGAAATTTCTTGACCTGATCAGCAGAGAACCTTCTGGCCATCTGAGTAACATCCAGTTCCTCCAAAACATATGATCCACCTCTAACTTGACAGACCACTCGGTAAGGACCATTCCAGCGGTTAGAGAAAAGCTTTCCCCACTGAGTCTCCAAAGAACAATTATAAGCTAAGACTAGATCCCCAGGGTTCAAGGGATCCCTGATTTTCTTTGAATGCTTGTCTTCCCAATACTGAACTGATTTTTCCCTAGAATCCATCATTTTCTGGAAAGCTTCACTACGCACATCTTCACTCCTTTCCAGCTGCTTGGATCTGGCAACTAATAGATCAGTGGTGGAAGAAACCTTTTCCCAAGAAATACCTAAGAAAGATTCCATTCCCAGGTCCAGAGGAAGGACAGCCCTTTGACCAAAAATGATTTTGTAAGGTGAATAGCCAGTGGTTTTTTTAGTTGAAATTCAATCAGAGAAGAGGACCAGGGGGAAGAATTTGCGACAATTCTTGCCACTTTCACCAGCCAGTTTGACAAGAGCAGCCTTCAAAGGAGCATGGCCTCTTTCCACCATGCCTTGGCCTTCAGGATAATAAGGAGTGGTCACCCTATGTTGACCAGGAAGTGATTGGATCATATCAGCCAGTTTACCACCAAACTTGGAGCCGCCATCAGTCAAATAAGATTGTGCCAAGCCATAACGCATTGTCCAAGTCTCATAAAGGAAAGCTGCTACTGATTCAGGGCTGAGGTTCTTAAGAAACTTTGCTTCAACCCATCCAGAAAAATCATCTCCAGCCACAATGAGGTACTTAGCTCCCCCAGCCTTAATGTGAACCACATCCATAGCAATCCTCCCAAAGACAGTGGACTCTCCAGTGGGGTAACAAATTTTGGCCGGGCGCCTAAGATCATGTTTCTGGCACACTTCACAACTCCTGCACCATTGAGAGATGGATTTCTTCAGAGATGGCCACCAAAATTGTTTGGATATTTGTTTATAAGTTTCAGTTTCCCCACAATGACCAAGGCCTTCATGGAGACTTTCCAGGATCAAATCTTGCTTAGAAGGGATAGTGACCACAACAAGTGCACAAGGAGTTCCTCTTTTCATAAGCCTAGAACCTTGGACAAAGAAACTAGAGGACTTCCTTTTAAGGGACCGAAATTCTTTGGCAGAGAGATCAGGGGGTAAAGGTTTCTTCCTCATCAAAATCCATTCCAACATCTGATTCATCATCTCCAAGAGGGCGTTGAGATAAACCATCAGGCATGGTGAAAGATTTTCCAGGCCTGTGAACAATATCAAAAGAGAACAACTGAATGAAAGCCATCCAACAAGTCATTGGAGCATTTGGAAGGCTGGGGGCATTGATCATTTCAATAATGGATTGTGCATTGACTTGTAACTCAAAGTGTTGACCCCAAAGGACAGTCTGGAGCTTCTTCAACATTTGGGCCACACCGCAAAGTTCCAGTTTTGGCTGGGAGTACCTGGATTCCACATCTGAGAAAAGAAGAGATTCATACAGAGCAGGAAAATCCAAACCATTTACATCTTCCTGAGTAAGGACAGCCCCAACAGATTGATAACTAGAGTCCACTGCCAGCTTGATCTTGCCAGCTCCAGGTCCATAAGTGATCTTTTTCAAAACAATGTCTTTCCCAACAATTGTTTTGAGCAACTGAAATGATTGTTTGCAAGCTTGGGTCCAAAGCCATTCAGCATCCTTCCTGGTTAAGCAAAGCAAGGGAATACAGATTTTGGATAGAGAAGGAATGAAGATCCTGACAAAAGTTACAACACCTAGGAAACCTCTAACTTCCGTGGGATTTATTGGAGTAGGCCAGGAGATGATTTTGTTGACTTTAGAGGGTGCCATCCTTCTTCCTTCCTTGCAGACTATATGACCAACAATTTCCAAGGCAGGGACACAGGCGGCAAGTTTTGATCCAGAGACAGTAAGGCCAGATTCCTTGATTCAAAACAAAATTCTTTCCAAGATAGTAGCATACTCCCAGATAAATTGTTGGATTCCTGATTGCCAAGGTAAGAGCTCATTATCATAGTCAGAAACTGGGCCTTTAATCCCACCATCATCAATAAAGATACCTGCATGATCCGGGATTTTGTCCTGGAGGATCCACATCATCTGAGCCTGATAGACTGCAACCAAGTTGGTGGCACCTTGAGGCAATCAATTCAGTTGAAATCAACCAAGGGGAGTATTGAAAGTAGTGAGGGGACAAGAAATAGGGTGCAAGGATCATTTGCCATAGCCACCCATAATGTCACCTAGACCATAGCAAGCTCTGCCAGAGAAGGATTCAAAAAATTCTTCAGTAGCAGGAGGCACGCCAGAGTCTTTAAAAGTAACTTTATCAAGAGGTTGGAGATCATGAACTATTCTAAGTTTACCATTACTTTTCAGGACACAGAAAACAGGACTGGAATAGCTAGAAGTTGATTGTTTGTATAAACCGGTACGGACTTGTTCACCGACCAACTTGATGAATTTGTCAACTTTTGCAGCAGGAATAGGGATCTTCTTCTTTTGCCAAGGATCATTTTCAATTACAGGGATGATGTAAGGGAGGCCATAGGATTCTTTCAAGAGACCTCTCTCTTCTTCACAGAATGCAATAGATTTTTCCCTTAGAGCTAGGACATTTTTGATCAAATTTAACTCATCAGGAAGAAGCCATCCATCTGGACCAAAGTTGACCACTTTCAGACGTTCTTCAGTGACCCAACCAGAGGGAATGGATGTACCAGTGAGGGATTTGGATAGACCACAGTAAGGATTGAGGGATAGAGGAGGACGCATAAGGGGAGGATTGAGGTTGAGAGGCATTGGTTGGTTGACTGGCTGGACCTTCTTTGCAACTGGTTTGTACTTAGTGGAAAAGGAGAGGAATCCTTTCTTCCTCCACGCATTGACCAGTGAGACCTGACTACAAAAACTGAGACCATGTTCCAACATCTTCCAAGTTCAATGTTCTGCTGCGTCCTTGAAAGGTGCCTTCTCCATAAAAGAGGATCCAAAAGATAACACATTTCTCACATGTGTGGCACAGGGTAGAGTTTCAAAAACAACAGTAGTACAAGCCCCTGGTGGTGCACAATTGGGAGGACTTACTTCTACCCCAAATTGCCTCCACCTAAGACCATACTCCTTCATACCAAAGCCACCAAGAAAAGAATTGAGATTGAGATCTAGTTTGGAATCATTGCGGAGATTCAAAACCGGAATAGAGGATGATTGATCAGGCTGAACAGAAAAAGGAAAAGAAGATACAACAGATCCAGAACGAGAAGAAATATTTTTGGATTTTTCAGATTTTTCATGTGTTTGATTTTTGATCTTATTTGGATGAGAAGGAAATGATGAGGAAAAAGAAAGATATGCCTCTGAGGTGGGAGTTGGTCCATGAGTTGAAGTCTGAGGCTGAGAAGAACTACAACTATCAGTAGGGCCAACTATTCTGCTAAAAAATGAGGATGAGAGGAATGAGATTTTTCTTTCTGCTTTCATTTCAGGACAGACTTGGGAGGATGACCAGGGAAGTCTCTTTCCCAACAACCAGAATCTGGAGAACAAAGAGGAACTTCAATCTTTCTGCCATCAGCATCAGGGAGGAGAATTCTCTCCCCAACTTGATCAGAAAACATCAGGGTAGCACCAAAGTCCATTAAGAAAGGCCTTCCCAAGATCATGGGACCATCCAGACAAGTGATCCAGAAGTGACAGGTGCCAACAATATTTTGACCAATTCAAACAGGGGTATCCTCAGCAATACCAACCAGCTCACAGGACTGGTTCCCTATTCCATACACAGCAGAATTGAAACTGACCCTTGGGCTAAGTTTAAGCTTGCAGGCCATGGAGTCCGAAATCAAGTTGAGCTTAGAACCCAAATCCACAAGGAGAGAAACCATTTTATTTGAATCACCAAGATAAAATGGGAGAAAGCCAAGAGGACAGGAATACAGGTTGGCATCTGAAGAGGGATCTGTTCCACCAGAATCCTCTATCAGAGTACCAGAGGAGACCTTTAATTTGTCCAGACCAATCTCCACACGTTGATGAGAAACCCATTTCTTCATCCCTTCAGCCACAGATGGAGAGATTGAAAGGAGTTCAGCCACAGATAGATCAGGGATTTTAAGATCAGAAATTTTCTTTAATACTCCTTCCACAGCATTAGGGTAGTCCTTGGAGATGCCCCTCTCAAATCAAACTTTGGGCTGGGTGGAGGGAGGAAGATCAGGTGAAATAGGTGCTGGAAGAGGATCTGAGGGTTGGACAGGTTGAAGAGGGGGAAGATCAAAGTTATCCTGGAACCTTTCCATAAGTGGTTCCCTTTCTACTTCCATGTCTTCCACATCAGAGGAAGGAAGCTCAGCTGAAGATTGACGTTTAACGGGTTTTTGCAGGATTGAGGATGGAACAGGAGGAGACTTATGAGGTTTTGGTTCCTCATGGCGTTTCCTAGCTGGATCAGATTGATAGGTGCCAGGGAAGCTGGAAGAAGTGATAGCTGGAGGATACCAAGGTTGCAGAGTTCCACAGGATGATCAAAAATCCACATAGACCAAGGATGCCTTCTTGGGAGTTGGTGGTTGGTATGAGGCCACCACATGACGGATTGGACAAGATGAATCAAAAGGGATCAAAGCACCATTAGGAAGGAAGAAATTATTTCCCTTCTGCTCTACTAACCTCTCCTCCTTGTCCTTCTGGAGTTCAGGACATCTACCAGTACCATGGCCTTCCCTGTGGCAATAATAAAAGACTAGAGTAGATTTAAGAACAGAATTATCAGGTTTAGGAGTGGCTAAAGAGGATATTTTCTGATCTATTTTATTCTCAAATGCCTGAAGTAATTTAGTGATCTCATCTATGGTAGGTGCCTCCCGGTGGGTCTGAGGATTGGGTTTAGGTCTGCAATTGGCTTCCATCTTATTCATGATTTTGTTAGATGCTTGAAAAGAGGGGGCAAGGACTGGTTCAGTGATTTTAGGTTTTTCAAAGGTGAGAGCTGTTTGACCTTTCATCACTTTATCCACAGTATTCCTAAGAACCATGAAAGCAGGGAGCTTGAACCAATTATCTCTTGTTGTGATCATGGATGCAGATTTCACCAATTCATCCTTAATTCTTTCCTGCACTCCTGGAGAGAAAGACTGAAAAAATTGCACTCAAATTTTGTCCAACGTATCAATGTGATTGTTCCGGATAAGATAGGACTGGATAGGGTCCCAAGATTTTCTGAAAGCTTGATAGTCAGAGGCTGAGGAGATACCACCATTTGAGATCCATTGAGAGACTAGGTCATCCAAGTCTTGCAAAGTAAATCTGGCTACATCTATTTTTCCCCAATAGGCCAACATAGCCTCTTTCAGGAGCCTCCAGTTATGAGTTTTGAATCCATCAAACAATTCGATAACCTCCATAACTTTGTCAGAAGAGATAAAAAATTGTAACTGATAAGCCATATCATATTCACTGGCACCATCCACTTCAGCAGCCATCTCATAGGATTCCAGGAATTGTTTGACATTGGTCCCATTGAAGCCTAATTTTTTGTTCTGAGGTTTAATTTTGACCATCTTGGCCCAAAAAGATAAAGAGGATCCAGCAGATTCCATGTTGGAGGGTTCCTAAGAGATTCAAAGGAGCAGAGTTCCAAGGTGGCTCACAAGTGTGGCAAGAGTAGAGTTTCACAAAAACAACAAGGATCTTGCCCAGATGGTGCACAATTGGGAGGACTTACTTCTGGACCAAGTTGCCTCTATGGATCAGATCTGAAAAAAGAACAAAGAAAAAGAAAGAAAAAAAAATTGGATTGGATTTTGGAGTTGATTCTTCAAGTTGGGACTGTAAATCCCAAGGTTGCTGGTTTGATCCCGGCCCAGGGGACCAAATGTAAGACTCTGAATGGTGCTAGGCCGTGGCAGTTCTGTGGAGGGGAAAGGTGCTATTTAGGCTGCCCTCCTGAGTGTTACAAAAATATTTAGATGTAACCAAGATCAAGGTCCAGAACCTGGTAAATGAGGAATCAAGGAGTAGAGGATAAAGATGATAATAGTTTGGTAGCAATGGAACAGCACTATCTGAGACAAGATTATGCAGGGTAAAACTTGAACAAAAGAAGTTAAAGTCTGCTTGAGTTCAAAGAACAAAAACTGTTGTATGTAAACAACACCCACAAGCTAATAACTCTGGTCATCAGCAGAAGATTGGGGATGATCAAATCAAACCCAACCAACCTCAAAGTTCTCAATGAGCCTGCCCAACTCTCCGCAATCAAGCGCTTGAAGGGTACCAGATAACTGAGGGTGGCTTTACAAGACAAAGCACAATGTTAAGAAGCTCTAAAAGCAAACAGTAACTGATCTGAAGCAAGGATAACCTCAACACTTCTCAAGGGACTCAAGAGTAGGCTGGCAGAATGAAACTCCAAAGAAAATAAAGGGAGGTATAACACTCCAGGTCTTAAGCTTAATAAGACCTCTTCAATCAATTGTGATTGGCTCCAGAAAGATGATCAGGGATCAGGACCAGTATGGTCAGAGAAAGGGATGAAGGAGTGGTATAGCACACTCAAAAATTCCAACAGGCAGAATTTTCTTCAACTAGAAAGGCTATTGTTTGGTGATAAGGATCAGGCCACAGAGGGGCAAAGACTCAGGGTCAAAAATGGATCAGGGGGCAATCAGAGATATACCCAGGATAAGGATCAGGAACTTAATTTCATGATGGGGGGGACATAAGCACACAATCCCCTGGATATTTTTCCCTGATGCAGGAAAAGCAGGGGAGAGCCCCTCCTTTTATAGACCAGAGGCCTGTAGACTATTTACAAGAGATGTTTACAAATGGGAGCCAAAAAAAAATTTTTTTGTTTTTTTTCTTTCTTTTTTTTTTTTTTTTTTTTTTAGAGTAGCTAATGAGGGGCCTGCGGACATGCTGACGGGCCTGGGAGATAGTTGAGACTTGTGCGGGCAACAGACAAGCCGTGCAGGAGACCAGCGAGCTGGAGGTTGTGAGTTGGAGGATCCAATCCGACTGGTTGGTAGGAGAGTGAGGGAGCCCGCATACGTTGGCTAGGTATGGGTAGAGGGAGTGGATGATGATTGGTGTCCAGGACGGTTTTTGGGGTGAGTCTGATGGGTGATGGATAGATTGGATTGATTGATTGATGGACGTGTGGGTATGGACAGATGGATGTACAAATACTTGTGCCGACTTCAAAGGAGCAGGGGTAGGCAAGCTCGCTGGTAAGGTTAAGAGGCAAAGGGAATCCAAATGAGAGAGAGGTGACGATTGAATGTGAGGATACACACCCTTGCTAGCTATCTCAGATCAATCATTGGATGTATGATATACATACATTTAAGATGAAAGACAATGATGGAAGGAAGCAAGAGAGAGGGAGAGAGAGAGAATGGAGTTGTCAATACACATTTATGTATGTAAGATGAGCTCATGAGTTAAGGGATATGCTCTCTGAATCTTAAGGGTGACTGAATGGCGGCCGGGGATTGGTTCTAAGTTTCAAATTGGGCTGAAGAGGTCTAGAGGGGGAATTCAAAATCAAGGATGATGAGAGATTTCAACAATCAATACTTTCCAGCAGTTTTGGATGAATGCTCAAGTCAATGTTGGTCATCATGAGTGGAGATGACGTTTAGAGTTTGAGGGTGATGAGTGAGCATTTGGGGGTGCCGGTGATGGATGGCAGGGTGGAAGCGAGCCCGGCGGTCTTTTGGCCGCGCGCTCCAAGATTTATGAAATCTTGATACCAACCTAAGTTGGAGAGACAAGACCAAGATGGAGGGAAAAGACTGACAAGAAATGACAGCAACAAGGGAATTGACCAAGAAAAGTTTGATGAGTTTTGATTAGGTTGTCCAAAGTTGAAGAAGGAAGAAGTTGAGTAAATTGACCGTGAAAATTCTTGAGGTAGAGATCCTTCTGTGCGCTAGGTGCCATGAGAGAGCCACGCACAACAGGATCTGGAGCTGCACACAATAAGAAAATAAGATAAGGAAGAATAAAAATGAATAAAACAAAAGGAAAGTGACATAGAATAAAAGGAAAGTGACATAGAATAAAAGGAAAGTGACATAGAATAAAAGGAAAGTGACATAGAATAAAAGGAAAGTGACATAGAATGAAATAAGTAAAATAAGGAAGTGGAAAACATAAACAAGAACATCTTCAACAGAGGATCATAGCCAGTATTAGTTGGATTCAATGGCAGACTATTTTTTCCTAGTTTTAAGAAGCAGAGGTTGGATAAGGCAGGCCAGTAGTATAATAATTCCTGGGCCAGAGAAGGATTGTGGCAGATATTTATTTCTGTCCATTCTTTTGCACCACAATGATCATGCTGGATCAGTTCAGGATCTTTCTGCTCAGAGTGGCTGTGGTTCTTACCAGGGTACAGACCTTTGCCATTTGTAGGGATTCTTTTTGGCCCTTTTGCATTCTGGGGTTAGATTCTGTGGATGAAAGTAAGGCAGTTGTTCTGGTTTCATGGTTAGTTGATCTTGAAAAACTCAACCTTATGAAAAAAAACTGACTCAATTTTGAATTTGAGTGAGTGATGGTTGATAATTTATTGATGTGTGGATGGTTTGTTTTGAGCTTTATGGAGGGATTTTGCATAAATGTGATTTTGATGGTTGAAATCTGCTATTTATATGAAACCTTCCATTTTAAAATACACCAGTTAGGGGTTATGTGTATTTCAGAAAGCTGCCATTAAAATGGCAGTTCTGGTCAAAAAAAATGGTGGGTTTCTGATGGGGGATTTTCTAACCAAGATATACCCTATTATTTTTAAAATCCTCACTCAGTGACCATTGGGGCCTGATATACAAAAGCATAACAATAATCAATACTTGGAACTTTGTAGGTTCAAGACTAATCTTTCCAATAAATCCTTGGAGAGCTTTTTCAAGGGACAGATCTTTCAAGATTCCTCACATTACTTTCAATTACTAATCAAAAATTTCTTCCTCAAGCATAAAATTTTATTCCAAATCAATAAGTTCTTCATTAAATCCGATGAAAACCAAATCACCTTGATTGTTCTTCATCCATCTTCCCAGAATCATTGTGTGTCTCAAAATTCGGGACATTCAAGTCCAACTGAAATTCCATCTTGGGAATAGAATTCATGAGTTTTATTTGCTTTTTTTTCATCCCTCTATTGTCCCATTTCTCACACAAGACCTTAAACCAGCCCCCTCTGTTCGATGAACTGGTGCTTCTCTTTCCACACCTATTGTAATGGATTTATATTCCATATTCAGACCTTGACTACAAGCTCTCAACTCAATCTCAACTTTGCCTCACAACTGACCAACTTCAGGATTGATGATTTTTAATGAAAAGTTGTAGCCAATCATGGTATTTATCCATATGCATTCGTGCACCTTTCCAGCCTTTCAAAAGTATCAGCATCCTAGCGACAAGGGCCAACAGAATTCGTCACACTTGAAAAAATCGATACACTGGATCTTTCATTTTCAGCTTTCCACTTCTTCTACTCGTCTCTTTTTTCTCATCATCATCATTCGCGTCACACTGGCTTGTAAGTTGATCTGATTGGGGGTGAGTACCTCTGTCCAAGGGCGGGATACCAGTTTCTTGCAATTATTTCCAGGGACTTTGCTGCCTCCCTCAAAATTGATGGGAGCCGCGACGAGGCTGTTACCCGCCAGTGACAGACATGTGTAATCCAAATCCGACTGCGTTAATCTCCATCCTCATCAATCCTCTTTCTAACTTTGCCACCGCTAACTTGGGCTAGCACCAAATCTAGAAAACGTCTCATCTCCCCCGGCCTGTCCAACGCAACGTCTGGCATTGATTCCCAAGCTACTAGAAGACCTTCGTCGAGCATGGCCCAACTCAAGCCTCAGACCGACGACCTTGAAGATAGCAGTGACCAAGATGATGACTACGATGGGTCGTTGGAGGGAGAATCCGAGGACGAATGGGCAGAGGAAAGGAGGGCGATGAGGTACGTTGCCGAAAGTGAATTGGAGGACGATATCGACTCGACATCGGAGGACGAATCGGTCGACGTGGTTAGCAAGCATATCCCCTCTCTCTCATCAACTTTTGTTAAAAAGGTATTCACTTACGAATTGTCTGGATTGGTGTCAGCCCTCAAATCCAACAGGTTTGTCTCCATCCCGTTTGATACTGTAATTGAACTTGTGATGACAAACCCAAAGCTCGAGCTAAACACCTTTTCATGTTGTTGAATAGTCACCTCCAAGTTTCAATCAATTGGGTCCTTACTCAAGACATCTAAACCTCGGGAAAACTCTCGGAACAATAAAAGTGACCTGCTAGGCTCATCAGATTTGAAATCACATTCGAAAAGAAAAATGAATGGTCGTACTCTTCCAGCACCAAAAAACTCATCTGAAGACGAGGGCCTAGCTAATGCCAGTCGCAAGCGGACCTTAACTCGTTCAAACAAACATGCCCCTATTGAAATCAGCAGCAAGAAACCTGTAACCCGCAAGCGGGAAATCGTTCAAGCGCCCAAAATCGAACGGCGAGATCCCCGGTTTGATCCTTTATCGGGAGGAGTGAATGAAGACCTGGTTCGGAGATCATACGGGTTTTTGACCGCTCAAAGGAAAGCTGAGATAGAGCAAAAACGAGAGAAACTTAATAAAGCTATCAAGAAAGGGCAGGATTTGGAGGCTCTTGAACAACTGCAGGTGGAACTCAAACGAGAAGAGAACAGAGAGGTTCAAAGAGAAAAGATCGAAAGGGAAAAGGACGCCTTGAGAAAATGGAAAGCGATCGAAAAAGAGAAAAGAAAGGAAGGAAAGGGCGCATTTTTCCTCAAGAGGAGTAAGTTGATCCGATGAAGAATTCCTGTTTACTATTATTTTTCTTTGGTCTACTCCGAAAGTCTGAAAGTTATTTCATGCTAAAGAGTTTTTTGTTTGGTCGACACTGTTGCTCAGAGGCTAAGAAGGAAATAGTTTTAGCCGATCGCTATGAGCATCTATCCAAAGACAAGTTGAAGCTTCACAAGTCGATTGACAGGAAAAGAAAGAAAGTTGATGGGAAAGAGAAGAAATCGATGCCGATCAAACGAAACCGTCGTCTTGATTGAACCCTTCAAAATGAATCAGTTTTCTAAACGGTTTTGCATCGCAATAGTAACAATGTGTCGGTTTTCGTGATGCTACATTATGGCTTTTAAGAATCCAATGCAAGCGTAACAACGTACATGAGGGATCTTCACTCCTACAGATTTTTAGCTTGAGAATTCAGTGTCTCGGAGCTTGTGATCGCTTTCTTGAAAGCTTAGAGGCTTCAATTATTCATGGGCTATGACCATTCACACGCAGATCACCTCTTCTTTCTGTTTCAAAAACGAAGGCCAAAAATTCGTGCAAAGATTTTAACGCGTCTCGTCTTAGAAATGAAAGTAAATTGACTGAAACAATACTTTTTATGATATAATTTCATTCTAACGGTTGCTTGTCATTTCAAGTGTAATTCAAAGTGCTTGTTTTGAGTAGTCAATGCAGTGAGCAACTGTGATTGTAAAGGGGGCGAAAAGGTTCGCTCGCGCCAGACGAAAAAAGGGCGACACTTGTGAGGCGGAAATGAGAAAAAGGTGTGGCACCAATCATGAATCTCTGTGCATATGAACTGATAGCTGAGACCCTTTAAATCCATTAGAAGAAAGACCTGATACAAGTCTTTTGTTTCCATTCTATTTATTTCACTTGAGTGGTAATCATTGAGTGCTACTAAAGGTTATGTCTGTGCCTTTGATACCCGCACAAATCATCACCCATGTTACTGAAAGATTGATCCCCAGAAGATAAAAAGCATTTCAATGAAACCCTGAAAGATTGCTGACATTTTTTATTTTTATTTTTCTAAAATTTTTGGAAAAATACATGTTTTTGAATCTCAACAATATTGGGATCTTTTTGCCAACCTATGAAAATTCTAATAGTATCAATTGTGGTTATCAACAGTACAAGAATATCCTCTGGTTTGGGTTAATTTCATCTACTTAGAATTTTCCTTGAACCAAACTTGTTGGAAATGAGACAATTTGGTCATAGGCACACCCCAATTTACTAGGAGAGATATAGATGGCCAAAGGGCAAAGGGAACCTTTAAAGGTAAGTCAAATACTTCAAAGATAGATTTTGGGGTTCAAATATATCTTCAACCATAGATTTGAACTTTGGGAATTATTTTAAACATTATACCTGAATTTGAAAAATGCTTCAGTATGGAAATCTTGTTGAGTTCAAGATGGCAGAATGCCAAGAATAAGCTAGGATAAAGGAGTTAACAACCAAGGATTAATATAATTGATAGTTAAATGCAAGCATTATCTCAAGGATGGCAGGAGTTGATTAGTGAAGAGCAAATTCTGGATCAATTTATGGTAAGGGCTTGGTAAAAGCATTGGCTTAAATTTTACAAGAGAACTCAAGATATTTCAGCCAAAAGATCAGAGGAGCATATGCTTTTATATATGAGATTTCCCAGTAAAACTGTCTACTGATCCGGCATTTTTGCCAGTGCACAGGTTTCCCTGGACTTGTATACAGCAGGGGGGGAATCAAAAAAAGAATGCCAAATTTTTTTTGCCTCCTAGGTTGTATGTCTAGTTCCTACAAAAGGGGCAAATGGGTAAAGTTTGCTTTGGGCAGTTTGGCAAAAGATTTTGACCAGGTAGATATTCAATGCAAGAAAGGTAGCCATAGAATCCCAGAAGGTGGAAATATCAGTGGGAAGTTTTGACATAGAATTGGGCTGGTGGGCATTTTTCCCATGAAAAGCAGACAGTTTCACTGGTAAATGTAGAAATTTTTGCTTAGAACTGCAATATTTTAGATCAAGCTTAGCATACTTCAAATTCCTGCATGGAACAGTTCCCAGGGTGATTTGTAGTTTGCCTGGCAGGCTTGATTTTTGCATCTGGTTGTTCTATGGATCCTGGAACATGGAAAATTCCTGCTTATCCTAGGAAAAGATGTTGTCACCCATCTTGTTTTATCTAAAAAAATGAGGTTTTTTTGTTTCTCATATTTTTTTATTTATTTCATAAATTATCATTGTGAATTTTTCAAAAAAAAGGATGATTATAACAAAAAGAGGTTGTAAATCTTAAGAAGTAACTCAAAAAAACCAATCAAGCTTGAGAATAAGAAGGGGAAGTCCCAGGAGCTCCTCAAAGAGCTTCAGGATTTTTATCAAAAACCTCTCAACATGATGATTTTCTGAAATCAATTTGAGAGATTATATATATTTTGATGCATCAAAAAGAGAAAGCATTTCAAAGATGAAGAAAACAATTTATCTCCCAAGTTAGAAAGATAAAGGGAAAGAAATAGAGAGACTTGGAGGGGGGTTATACTGCATAATTCACTAGTTAAAAATTTTGGTTTACAGTGAAATAAAGTAAACTGAGACTGAATAATTGATTTCCAAAATAAGAAATCATATAAAAAGGTAAATGATAATTGATTTTTGGTCAAAGAATTTGAAATTCAATTCAGGGATCAATATTTTGACAGATATAATTCAAAATATGGCAAAGTGGAATAAGAGAAACCCCCTATTAAAGATAAAAGTGATAAATGCTCTGGGCTGTATTTACACCCATAATCACCAATTTATAAAACCAGATGCTTTAAATCATAGATAAAATATTCTCAAGTAAAAAAAATCTATTTATGATATTTAATGTATTTAACTTGAATCAGGATTCAATTTCTTACAATTCTCTGAATTACACCCTAAAAAAGCACCTCCACCCTACAAAAGCACCTCCACCCTACAAAAGCACCTCCACCCACCACATGACCTCTTTCTGCTGAATTCTTGATGCCTCAATGAAAATTCATCAAAGATTCATTAATTAGTGATTAATTATTACCTATTACATATGTACAAGAAATCTTTTTAAATATTTCTACAAAGGAACTACCCCATCATAGGATTATGAGTGAAATTCTTTATTAAATTTACCCTTGACCATACACTCACAGCCTGAGATTAGAGGGATTCAAAACAGCAAAGCACTCTGATCCCTATTTATTACAATTTTTCATTTTGTTTAATCTAATTATAATAATGGAACCTAATAATCTCTTAAATCAAAAAAATTCCTATATTATTAAGGATTTATCCTAAAATTGAATTATTCTGATTTCTTTCTTTCTAATATAACTTGTAGCTAAAACAAGGCAAGGCCCTTTGATAGTCTTACCTTTCTATTGAATCAATACCACTAAATCCTATTTTTGATGAACTCACAACTGAATGGATGGCTCTTGTCACCCTATCAGTAATTATATGCACCTTTCATCTTTTATTAAACTATCTTGAGATATCTTGATAATGAAAATTAACCCTCTAAAATAATCAATCCCTTGAAAGAAATTTATTGAATCACTAATACTCACTTTAGTGCTTTCAATGATTCCACCTGTACCCTAACACAAATGAGTGGTTTTTTTCAAATGCAGTGTATCAGATTAATTTCACCCTGAACCATGCATTAAATATTTTCCATCCACTCCTTTTCTACTGATTTATTTCATCTCAAAGCTTATTTAGTATATTCTTGAACTCATTTGCTTCAAGCCTCAATTCTTATAACCCACTTGTCTTTCAGCACAAATTCACACAACCAAACTCATCAATTCATTTCTTCATCCCTATTTGTGACCCTACTATCCAAAACGACCTGGCTTCATTGCTTCATATATTAACCCAAATCCTCCCATCAGGTCATTGCTTGATCCTCATCAATCA
Source organism: Puccinia polysora (assembly GCA_025617555.3). Lineage (NCBI taxonomy): Eukaryota > Fungi > Basidiomycota > Pucciniomycetes > Pucciniales > Pucciniaceae > Puccinia > Puccinia polysora. The sequence continues at coordinate 6,251,973 of CM062640.1, forward strand.
ATTGTAATAATCCAAAAGAAAGGCACCCAATTTAAACTTTCCAATGAAATTAACACAGAATCCAAAACTAACCAATCCTTATTTGCAATAAGCCACAAATTAATTTTTTCAAATAAAGAGAGATTATCATCTAGTTGTTTTTTAAGCGGAGCTGAAGATTTTAAAAATATAATTATTTATTTGGATCAGGAAAATAAATTGCATACTTCAACCTCCATCTTCTAAAGTAAATTATCTCATGATTTTCAATTATCTCACAATTAAAATCAATTTTAGTATAGATTTGTTGTGGGAACATATTAAAGATAAATTCAAGGGCTAATGGTGAAAGTTTTAAAATAACTACTTTTCTTCTGCTCCTTGAATCAGTTCTAAAAATATCATCTCAAGGTTGAATTTTCATTCTCCTGATAATTTTTCTCATCTTTACTTTCACTTTTTTGACTTTCCCCTCATCCAATTCTCTGAGTCTTTCTTTCTAGCTTATCATGCCTACTCTCATTTTTTCCATCACTCACAATTCTTGTCTATTGTCTTTCTCATTTAAAATTTTGCTTCTTATCTATTTTCTCTTGATTATTTATAATTTTCCTTTTATTGATATTCTGTACCATTGCCCATGCAGATGCTTATCTCCTGACTCTTTGACTGCTCTGATCAGCAAATTTTTGTTTGTTTTCAGGCAACTTCTGTTTTTTATTTGATCCCCCCTTGGGTTCTCTCTTTTTTCTAGAATTAATATCAATATTCTTCATTCAGAAATTTTGTTTACTTGATTTACTAACCTACTTTCCATATCAAACTTTGCCTGAGCCCATCCTTGGAGTTTCTTCTCCTTGATGTGTAATCCACTTCACATCTTCATCCACTACAGAATAACTTCTTGAAAGTCCTCAAGTACTCAAAAAATACTCAAATAATTCATTGGATACTTTTTATATTAAAATAATCCATTTTATTCTCTTGAGTAATCATCTCAGAAATTTAATTCTTTTGATTTCATCACAAAGAACAAAAAATATTGCCCTGTTTCCATCTCAAGTGGCTTTTGTATCATAAAATATGATAAATGCAAGGGTATTGATTCCATTTTGTATAATTCCCATGCTGAATTAATGCCTTCAGAGTTACTCAATCCATTCCTTTTCATGAATAAGGCATGATTTTAGAATTTTATTTTGCTGGAACCATTCCCTCTTCAAAAAAATGCACAAATATAGCCGTTATTTTTACTGGAATCCTGCCTTTTGGTGTGTCTTCTCACTGCAGGAAGTTTGTAAAAACTCAGTTTGTGCCAATTGAAAAGATTCATGAATATAGAAACTTAATTTTTGAAACAATAAATTAATGTTTGAAGGACTTCCTTGGTCGGAAAATATGTGTTTTGATAATTCCTCAATTACATTATAGTTTCCAAGGACTTCCTGGGGTTGGAAAACAAGCTTTTTTGAGGACATTTTGAGATTTTTGAGGATTTTAAACATTAATTCAGGCCTTGGTGGGATAGAAATGTCTGAGTTAGTGCTTTCTGGAGAACCCAAATATGGAAACCAATTGATTTTATTCAAAATTAAAAAAAAAATAAGTAACACTTTTTTGAAGGTAATTGAAATCTGAGCTAAGTTTGGAAAACAAACTTCATACCATAGGGTGTATCAGAGATGGCAAATCTTCCATCAGAACCCCCCCTTTTTTGGAAAAACTATTTCATTTTTCTGAAATACAAAAACCCCTTAACTGGTGTATTTCAAAATTTTTTTGTTTTATGGAAATGGAATTTTCCAGACATCAAATCTTCTAGTTATCCATCATAACATAAAACACTCAAAAATCATTTCTTTGAAAATATTTTCTCAGTTGGATATGGAACAGTCAAATCATATAACCAAAGAGTAATCAATTCCATCTTAGGATTTTGACCCTCAAACCTTTTCTGGAAAAGAAATTAAAATCAAAAGAAGATGTATCAGTTCATGGAGACAGAGGGAGTTCCATTTTTGATTGAATTTTTTGATGTTAAAAATATCCTCTTGAGTCAAAAACTTAAAATTGATTTCAACCACTATTTTGATTTGAATAAAATACAATACATTTTTTCATTCTTGAATGTTTTTTGTAAGAAACTGACCATCCTTCATTTTTTTCAATTAGATATTCCCTTTCTTTTTGAAATGTTTTTGATAAAAAAAAGAATTTCATTCCCCTGAATTGTGGTCTACCAGGATCATTTCAGAATTCAAATTTTTTTCAATCTTATGCAGATTTTTCAAGAAAGTCAATGTAAATATATGGTTCCACTATACCTGAATTTTTCTCCTGGTTATCAAAATCAAACAAATTTCAACTATCATCTAGCCCAATCAAAATTTGAGATTCAACATTCTATAGTAGCCCTGAATGGGAGATGGGCCATCTCAAGTTAAATGGAGAACCAGATCAACAATTACAAAGACATGAAGATATTCATCAACTGGATAATTTTTTTTATTCTTCCTAAATTTATTGGAGTAACTTCCCAGATTTCAGATTTGAGGTCAATTTACTTGGTTGAGCTTTGAGAATTGGCCCAGGCTATAATCACACCAACTAAATTGCTAACCACATCTCATGGTGTGGTGGCCTATTATCCCATGTCATTACATGGGATATTATGCACCTACCCCCCTTGAAAAGCCATAGGGTGGGGATGGCCTTTCTGGTGGCCCCACCATTGAAATTTTGCAGCCTGTGCTGGGGCATTTTTGACAGCCTGGTCAAAAGTGGTGTGGTGTGGTGGGTTGCAACAGCCTTTTCAAAACCACTGCAATGTGATTGGAGGAATCATCTCAAAATGATATTCACAATCCACCTTCATCAATCCAGGTCTCATCTCATTATTTATCTTCTTTTTTTCAGGAGATAGTCCTACACCACCTCTTCATCCCTTATCCACCTCACCTGCACTAACACTACCTCAACCTAACCTCATCCTTCCTATCAAACATCTAATCTACTCCCCCCCCCCATACCACCCCACACTATCTGGAAACTCACCCAGGTAAATCCCTCCCTCCTCCTCCAAACCACCAGTTCTGATACTCTATTCCTGACTGATTCCTATCCTGTATCATGCCCCCACCCCACCTAATGAAGAGGGGCAAATATTTAGGTGTAAATTTTGCAAGTGAGAAGAGACTACATCTACAAAAAAAATCTCAGATTTAAAACTCTATCTTCAAATTTTTCTTGTTGAAGCCTCAAAGGGTCAGACAATAAGATATTGATTATCTGATCAAATGATCAACAGGAGAAAATATTTTTTATTATAAGGTAATCTACATCCTAGTTGTAATGACATGATACAAAAAAAACCTAGGGATTTTCAATCTAGCTTGAAGTAAGTGAGAGCATTGATGGAAGTATGGGAAGCAAGATCTAAACTGAATGACTTCATCTAGGTACAAGCTGGAATGCAGGGCTGATTGTGATGACAGAAAACAAAACTTCAAGGGGATACAATGCAATTGATGAAGACAGATCAAATGAAGTAATGTCAGCCCAAGTTCCAGATACAATTTAAGGATTAGATCCTGTGAATTATTGGTTAATTTAGATTAGTGATATATGATGCACTGTAAAAGAACCTCCAAAGAAATTGATGGGATCAACAAAACAAGGTTTGAATTCCTTGTTTACTGAATATTCAGTATGCAAGAGATCTGTAGATTGATCACAGAGTTGATCGGCACTAGTTTTAGATTAACCGGAAGATTTGAGGATTGTTGACAAGTCCCAATTGAGTTTTGAGAAAAGGCTGGACCTTTCTCAAGACCAAAAATTAGTAAGTGGAATGCACTAAGTGGTTAGAGTGCTTTTGAGCTTCACACTTGTAGATCAACATTAGATACTGAGGAGAGAAGGCATTTCAGATTTGTGTTCAAACAATAGCCTTGATTTTAAAGCATAACACCCTGTCCGCCCTACCAGCAGGAATCAATCTTCCATGCCCCTGTCCTGTCCCACTAGTCTCCCTTGCCAGGTAAGCTTTTGTCTTCATTCCTATCCATTGAGCCTAGAAAAAAAATCTAAAGATCAGATTTTTTCCTCCTACGATTTTTGAAGATAGAGAGAGCTTCCTCATGACTTAACAACCTTACTTCTATGAGCCACATGGCAGGCGCACGGTGATGAACCCTAGACCCCGTAAATAAAAAATCAATAAGAAAACCTCATCCAACCTTGATGATCCAACCATTCTTTCTTGATGAGTCATCCAAGCCAGGCATACATACCTCTCTTTTTTTCTTGTTGTTGTTGAATTTGGCAGCTTTTTGTGCATACTTCTTCTCATGATCTCTCCAAAACCCCCGACGTTCATCACTCCCATTCGATCTTGATCTCGAGCGTATCTGTATGTACCTACTCCGTCAAGGATCTCTTGACTGCTGTAGCCCACAACAACCTTAGGGTTGACGATGAGCGCTCCCCAACTCCATGGGTATCCGCACTTGAAGCCGCAGTCAAGTCATGAGCAATCTTTCAAGACTTTATACATACTAAATAGATATTTGAGACTGTCGTTCATGATGAGGCTCTGCTGGTGGGAACTATCGAACTGACTACGCTGGTGAACTAGCCGAGTTGGAATGAACTTGTCCATAAGCGTTGGTCCTAGACTAGCCAACTTTTGGGTGCTCTCTTTCTCTTTTCCTTATCACACACTGTCAAGCATGAGGTAGCAGTCTACCCATGAGTAGGATTTACTCCTACGAGTCGATTGACGGAGCGGTCAGGACCTAACCCGACGTGAGGAATTTTGTTCCTCATGCTGAACGCAGGAGGCCACCCACCCACCCACATACACACACAGTTTGAAGCTCAAACATGTTTTTTTTAAGGGGGGCTCTTTAAGCGGTAAAAGAATGAGCTGAGTCGGGGTGATCCCAATTTCATCCAGGCTCATAAGCCGACGAGCGCAGTCAGGCAAACCATATAAAGCGGGTAGGACCAGAGATCTGAACAACCTAGGAGGGCAAGTAAGTTGACAAGATAAGATTTAGTGAACACAGTAGTAGTGGATCAGATCGGCTAGTGCACCACGGCTGGGGGTTTCCCCTTGGGTAACGTAAGGGAGGCAAGGCAGAAGGAGGAGGGCGAGGAAAGAGTGGATGAAGAGTGTTGATGACTAAGGTCATGCTCTCGATGGAGCGTTGGAGGCAAGCAAGCGAGCCCGTTGGAGTCTTCGTAACTTCTTAACCTGTCGTTTCGAGAGACCCTCCTCTGGATGGTTTTTGATCAAGTTGAGAGAGGTCGTCGAAGCTGAGGATGGAGTGGATTGCTCATCGAGGCTTAGGTTGGCGACACCAGTAGGATCTTGAGCGAGTCTCGGCAATGTTCCATTCTCAAGGGATGGGTGTGGTCTGGCCAACGATGGTGAGGCTTCCGATGAGGTGGGTAGTGGTGGGGTCGAGGATCGTTTGTTGACTTTGAGTGGGGGTTGGAGGAGTAAGAGTGATGATGAATCATGGCTGGCAGGGATCTGACGTTTCTTATTGATCGTCGCCGTTCGACTATCTTCCTCCTCATCCTCCTCGACCGGTTGGTTGGACCCTTCGAGCTTGGTTGGGGCCCCGCGATCGACTCGTGGGTCGTGATTTTTTTTGAGCAAGTGATGCTGAAGCTTGGTGGCCGTAAGTGAGCCGGTGGCTGATTTCTGAATCGTCGAACCAAGTCCTAACCTAAACTAAGTTCAAGCGCAAGAAAGATATCAAGATCCTATCGATGGCCTTCTAAGGCTAATAATTCATCGTTCAAATCGAGCTCGAGTTGATGATCTTATCGCTTCGAGGTTTCGATCGGCACATAATCCGAGAGGGCAGGCAATCAATCAGTCGGGATCGGTCCTAAGCTCACCTCGAGTTTTTCGGCGGCCGGGAGGATGAACCAAAGTCGAAGGTTAATGGTGATGGCTGGTCATCGTCAGTGCGGAGTTCTTTGGGAATCCACGATTCGACCATCGTTCGAACGCTCTGAATCGATGTCTCCAGCTTTGCTTGAAAGTCCTGCAAGTTCTTGAGTTGATCATCCTGATGGCCGTTCCACTTGTAAGGTTGTCCTTGACTCTCGTTCGATGTCCAATCCCCATGGGTTTCCATCCTTCCAGTTGTTCTTCTCCTAGCTCATCGGTGGGTATGACTTTGGTCTGCGCTCCCCCGACGGAAACCCAGGCCGGCGACTAAGTTCCGCTGCCGCGCAGCTGCCAGCTGGAATACGGAGATGTGGTTGGCATGGAGTGTTGAGCCAGAGCGAGGGCCGGGGCACCCTGGGGGGTTGCTGGGGGACGGAGGGTAGGAACTGCCAGCGTGCTGGCGAGGGCCACCAAGTCAAAAAGAAACACTCCCGGCGGGGCTCGAACCCACAGTCTTTGGATTGCCATCAGATAGAAGTCCAACGCGTTACCATTACGCCACGGGAGCCACGACAATAAGGCGCGGCTTTACATTATCATAAAACAAGAACAAGAACTCATAAGTCATAATCTGATTCTTAGGAATTCAAATCATATGAATCAATCGGTACCAAAATTAATTTTCATCCAAAACCAAACACAAAAATAAATCTTAGAGAATTCAGACTTGATCAAATTAGAAGCCAGCAGGACTTAAGTGTCATGATGTTGGGGGGTTGTCAAAAGTACAGATATGGAACTAATGTTGACCAAGGATAATTTGATGGAAGAGCAATAATACATGAAATAAAATTTATGAAAATGAAAAGTTAATCAAGGATAGAAGCAAAGGGGAAGATGATGAACAAGTTGATGATCTCAAGGATTGGATTGGATTAGTGGGAGGGACGATTCAAGGAGATTAATAAAAACTTTGAGGGATTGGGTTGGAGGTAAAAAATTTTGAAGGAATGAAAGGATAAACTGAAGATTCCAAGGGGAATTTTTTTTTAATTAATTTAAATATAATAAATAATAAATCAGTTGTTTAGAGGTTTTGATTTATCAGGAGTGGATGTTGAAGAGGGAATGGTTATAGAAGAAACAGAGGATGGATTCAATTAAAGGGGATGTCAAATGATTTATGAAATAAATGGATTGATTTGAATATTAAGAGAAATATGGAAGGATAGATTGAAACAAATAGAGGAGTAAAAATTTCAGATATTGACTTAAATTATGTTGGGGAGTTATTTGGGTTGCTTTGATGATGTCCAATTTTCCTGTTGATATTTGAGTAACATTCATAGATTTTTTTTTTAAAAAAAAGAAATATCTAATTTGAATTTATAATTAATTTAAATTTTATATTTTATTTGAAAAGTTTTAGATATAGAGGCTTTTGAAGACAGGTGTTATTAAAAACATGATTATCAATGCTAAGTAACCTAGATAGGTACTTTGCACTCCCCAGTAAAGGTAGAGGAATGGGATTTGAATCAATCCTAAAATTGTAAAACATAGAGTACCAAATTCAAAACCCATGTAATTTTAAAATGATAATGATCAGGTTGATTTTTGAATTATTTTGGAGGTGATGAGTATGATTGGATGAAAAATTTGATTGATTATACCCATATTGTATCTGTATTTTCATTTAGATGAAGGTAAATTATTTTAAAGAAATGAAATTCAAATTTTAAATGTTACTGGGAAAATGAATGTGATTTTCAAAATGAATGTGATTTTCAAAATGAATGATTTATTAAGTTGGGTGGATGATTCTCCTCCTCATATAGATCTCATTATCAGGTAGATCAAGTAGATCCTTGAATCCCCATACAATTGATGGCAAGCCTTCTACTCCTGATTAAATTTGAGTAAATTTTTCAAATTGTTTCTTGCTTCATATTTCAGATACAAAAATGAAATTTTGCTATTTCAAGATAATTTTACATTTATTTTTTTAAAGTATCCTTTTTCCACATTCTCCTCTTTTGACTTAAGTTTTATTATTATTTTTTAAAAAAAAATTCAATATTTATTTTATTTTATTCAAATCCTCTTTCTAAGTTTGATACTTCATTTAATTGTTTATCCTATTGATGAATAATTTTTTTTATTTGATGATTTCTTCATATTATGATTCTTTAAGTTCCTATTTAAAATTATTCTTTGTATTCACTTCCAGGAATACTATAGTTCAAATTATGATATTTATTGATTATTTTATCAATATTACAGTTGTTTTTAGTGACTGTCTTATTAAAGATTTTCATTTTGAATTTTCTCTTTAATTCCTAAAAATTATTAGGACTGAATCAAATCTTATGAATCAGAATTTCCTTCCATTTATAATTATGATCAACTCAATCATAGTTTCTGTCAGCCATGAAACATATACCAATGTCAAATTGTCTGCACAACTCATATGTGTACTTATTATAGTGGTTGAGGAATGTCTCTTCTATCTTTCTTCAGAGCACTCAGGTTGTGTGTTTAAGCCCCCATTGAGTTACTGTATCAATGGTATTGCTTATGGTTATAAAACATTATATAATTATATTTTTATAGTATATTTTTAGCAACAGAAATCATCACATAGAACCTTGATAATTTATAGTATAATTTATAGAAGATATTATAAATGTGTTCTGGTTTATAATCCTGTGGATGCATCCAATTTGATGCACAATTAATTTCCATAAAGATTTCCCTCTGTGGAAATAATATTCTTTAATAATTTCCATCTACCATTACCCATATATGGGTAAATTATTATTAACTTTCTATTTAATGTCCTTCCCGCCTTTAGATGAATTTCAGGAACCCAAACATTCTGGAAAAGCTTACATAAAGAGACCATTAAACTCACCTGATTTATATGAACCCTGTAGGATCAATTAACCAGAGTGTACATATTTATGTAAATTAATTTACGTCTGCTATTATAGTTTTAAACCTTTTAACACATGCCTAGATGAATCTTTCTAGATTTATGTAAGGAGATACAAGGATTATGAGGCCTTTAGAGCGTCCTAATGAAGGAGAATAAGCTGTTGGGTTAACTTACCTTTCCTTTCAAGCTTCAGGATAAAAAAGTTACAAACCTAAATTGAAGATACGCCCCAATGAGTGTGTTTTTACCGTTAATCATTGGGGAAGATTACATGGGGCTCTGAGCCACTGGAGACAAAATCAAGGACAGTGGTGTACTCCCATGATGATACCCTGGGTCTCCTGAGGACTCCTGTTAACATAAAACAGGAGGGTCTTGCCCCAGTTAGACCTTTTCCTCATTGTAGTATTGTATAAGAAATTTTGGAAGTTAACAAGCCCATTAAAATTAATCTCAAGAAGAAGATTTACTGGGGCCTTTTGATCTAATATCAAATCAACCAAAAAATCCAACAACCAACTACAACTTTGAGTCCAAGGTACTTTTTGGAGTTTTAGCCCTCTCTGGCTACCATAAAGGGTGTAAACTTCCAGGTGTAAGCGAATATCTTTTGAGATTTATTTATTAAAGCTAGGCCCCTTAACTTTTAAAAAGGTTTTTAAGCTGTGGCTATTGTACTCATAATACATCAGTATTATTTGAGTTTGTATGGTTTAAGCAATTGCTAAAGTTATTTAAGTCATCAAAGCTGATTTAATTCAACTTTTGTCTTAATTTGCAGGTATAACCACAGCCCTTGTGTGCAATAAAGGTTATACCTCTGACATTTTCCGCTTTCAATATTTTCAAATGAAGCAAGTTTTTGCTTTAATGGCATTATTCCTTTGTTTTTTTCCTCAAATAAGTGGAGCAGTTAAGGCATTCCAAAGATTAATCATTGTGTTTATTTTCTGGGTTTTATCATTTTCCTCACTAAGGGAACCTCTAATAATGATTAATTTATCTTAAAATTAAGAGTTTCAGTTGAATTCCAATTTTTAAGTGTAATTTAAAATACAAGCTTTGAAATAGTGGTGAAAAAAAATGAGTCAATTTTTTCAAGTGAAAAAAATGATAATGAAAAATCCCAATTTTTTTAATTTTTCACAGAAATATTTCAATTATTTGCACAATTAAATTTAAAAGGGGAAATCTAAAGCAGGAGAATTAATTTTCTTTTAATTGCAGGAGTTTAAGCTGAAAGAGAAATTAAAAACTTTGTTAAATACTCTTCTAGAGGGAAGAATAAAGTTAAATTAAAATTATGCTGAGGAAAATCAAAGATTCCAATGAATTGGAATCAATTTAAATTAGTTGTTTGGAATATGAATGGTTGTGGTGATGAAAATTGATGAAAATTATTTGATTTAAAATGTGGGGGTAAATGCAGTGGGAAAAAATGTTTTCAGTCTGTGCAAGTGGCTTAGATCAAATAAGGTTAGAGGAAATATGTTATGATGAAAATAAAAGCACAGAGCAATCAAGATGAAAGCATGATTTTTCAAAGATGATCCGAAATTTATTTAATTTATTTTCCTTGATGATCTAGGTCAAAATTACATGTTCTAGGAATGTGGTGTTTTATTCAAAGTTAATTTTCAAAAGTTCAATCATCAATCAAATCAAATCAATGAGGATAAAATTAATTTCACAATTTCTAAAAAATATTACTCAATGATTGGAAAGCACTTGGGTTTAATTTTTATTTTTGGTGTCACAATTTCAAAGTGAATAAGAGCAAATCTTGAGAAACTGATTTTATTCTTTATTGTTGATTTTAAGTTAAGGCATTACTTAATTCTCCAAATCAGGTCAACAGTATGATTTTTTTCTGGGTATAAAACTGAAATAATATGAAATATTTGAGAGAAATTTCTGATAATAATCAAATTGACCAAGAATGCTTTGTGAATAAATTTTTAATTTAAATATTATTTTAATCAAATAAAGTTCATTTGAATGAGGCAAATCTTCAATACCATGCAGAACATATCAATCTATCTATTTTTTTCTTTTTAAGAAAATGTTTTTGCAGGGAAACAACATGTGGAAAAATGTGAATTGTTATTTTTATAGGATCTTAGCTTCTGGTTATCTTCTATTTCATCAGGTTCATCTAAATCAATTACCTCAATTTCTATTAAATTTAGTCGAGAGAACTTGAATCATATTAAACCAAGCATTCAATCTCAAACTCATTTTCTAGAAATTGATTTTATTGCTGAAAATTTTATATAAAAATAATCAAGAATTGAATCCTACAATGGAAGAAAATAAAATGATATTTATACCCATAGTATCAGATGCATTGATTATGATAAGCAGTGTTCTGAAAGGTGATAAATTTTCTTTTTCACAAAAAAAAATAAATTTAAGTAAGATTAAAAATGAGAATAATATTCTTAAATTAAAATCAAATAGCTTGGAAGCGCAGAGACTGAGTAAATGGTTCAAGAAAAATTTTGGATTGTGAGGAAACTCTCTTTATTGATAGAAGGAGATAACATACAATAATTTGAAAATTTAATTCAAAAATTTCAAAGCAGTTCCAAGTTCAGTGAATTGAATTTGAATGAAATTCTATCTTCAAATGATATTAATTTACCCTATAGTAGTTGGCAACTTGTGGTATAAGTGAAATTTTGGAATTTTTATCACAAAATAGAAAAAAGAGATAAACTATTTAAGTTCCAAAAATAAAATGAGATAAAAAATGATTGACTTTGGAAGAAAGTAAATAATAATTTTAAATAAATAAATCTTTTTTGTTAAATTTTATTTTAATTATTGACATAATTCAGGTCTCTTTGGAAGGTGTTGAGCCAATTCTCAATTTTTCCAATCCTCATTGGAGGGGTATAAAATCCATTGAAACATTAAATGGAGACATCCTTTGTGTAAAATTTGAAGAAAGGAAACAATTTAATCTCAAATGGAAATGATACTAAACTTCAACAAGTTACAGACAAGCATGAGCTTTTAAAAGTTATATGACCTTTGCAGGATCTAGGAAATACATTTTCATGAATTGGTTGATAAAATTTAATTCAAAATTTATTTTTTTTTTTCAAATCTCTGCTTTTATTTGAAAATTCCCAATTTAATTTCCAGGAAATTCTTTTTTGAAAGTAAACTTCAATGTATATATCAAGCATGAAGACCTAAAAAATACTTTTCTTCAATCATGGGCCATCTGATTTGAAGCATGCTTGATTTTTCTTTTCAAAAATTATTTTCATCTTTGGATTTGGTGAAAGAATTTTTTGAATATTTTAAATGATGGGTAAGCAATTGATAGATTTTTTGGTGATATTTGTAACCCCCCCCCCAGCTAAGAATCACACAGCTTGGCATGTCATGCAATTTGTGTCTCATGAAAAATATTTTGTGCTGAGCTCAAATGATTCTGAATTCAAGCCACCAAAAGAGGGTGCTGGCCTCAATTATAGATATGTATATTATTTAAAAGAAACCCATAAAATTGTTAATTTATAAATCAAAAATATCATGTGTGTAGAAAAATTTGGGTTTTTACCAAAAGTAGATACAGTCAATTGGGTTCCGGCCTGCAGTCAATTTATGAATGAAAGTATTATTCCCTTGGATAATTAATTTATGAATCATGATCTAAAAAAATTCAAATTAATTTTAATGAGGCCAAAAATGGGATAGTAAATAGATCAGTTACTGGAAGGATCTTTTTTACCATGTATGATGGAGATTGAAAAACAAGTAACATTGGTAGCTAGAATATTTTTATGGGGAAAAATGGCGTTATTTCTATTTGTAGTCCTTCTTTCAGCATGCAAGATACAGATAAAAGAGTTACTCAGAGCCCAAAGCATTGAAATTTGTTAATTCCAAGCCAATGAGTTTCTAAATTCCCTATTGCAAAATTAAGATACTAAGACCAAAAATATGTGATTTTATTTTTCTGAGAAAGTGGTCCCAAGATTATCACTTCAAAGATAATTTTTTGTGGTAAAATGATGGCTATGAATTTTATTAAAAATGGGACACATTGATTAAAAAGGCAGTATCTTCCACAGAGAGAAACCTGAAATTTTCATCAAACACTAACATTTGATTTTTTGGAGCTCTAAAAGGTTTACTGGCTATGACAGGGGTTTAAAATATTAGATTTGATACTATTAAAACATGAATTATGGGATACACAGGATCCAGAATAATTCATCAGGAAAGAAAAAACAAAGAAGTGAAAGAGTGAATATGAGATATGGAACCAATCAATAGTCTTTCAGTTCATTTTTGGGAACATCAGAATTGAAAAATAGCACAAAGTATTCTTAATTTTATTAAGGATTTTCAAGTAAAAAAAAATTGAAAAGTTTGATTGGCTAGTAAGAAATATTAGATTACCCAAAATTTCAATATTTGGCATCTTTATGGATTGGGTTTTGGAGGGATTTTGAGGAGTATTGGTACAAATGAGTTGTCAAGGATTATTAGAGGGTTTTTAATTGTTTTTTTCTACTTGATTCACTTTTTAAATAGTATGTAAAGGAGAAAAATACAACTGGAGGAATGACTGGATAAAAAATAAAATTGGTTTATATGAAATCATCATATATGAAGTCTCTGTGTTTTTCAGTCTTTTTTCACAGAAAACATGTATTATGATTTTGGGTAGATAAAATATTTCAGAGATGGGGGAGTGGAGATATTTCAAAAATTTAAAAATTTCTTTTTATAATGGGAAGAGAAGCCATTAACCCTAATAAAATGATTGAATGGTGTCTTTTAATCAGACTCAGAATCTTTCACTAAAAAAGGGAAGGAATATCTGTGGATAATTTTTGAGTAAGACTTTTAAAAATATTAAGAATTTTCTGGTTATGCTTGTTTAATGATTGAATCTTGGTGAATGCAAGAAGAAGATCAGGAAGTATTTTATTCCAAAGGTGCATGAAAAGAAAATATTGAAGTTTTTTTGGAAATATTTCAAACAATGGCCAGATTTTTGAGTGCAATATTTGTTTTATTTATCCAATATTAAGAGCTCATCCATGAAATAAATTATTGATATATTTTGAATATAATTGGATATTTATTTTTTTTGTGAATTATTTAAGACTTTCCCATGTGATCCAACCCTAGCATTCTGTATTTTTATTTTTCTAATCCAATAATAATTATTTTTTGGATTAATTTTGTGAAATATTGAATATTTCTATTAATTGTTACCATTATTCTCAATCAGTTTAAACTAATTTTAATTAGTTTATTCAAGTATTCCTCTACTAAAGTAAGACAAACTTGTCTACTATTCTTCAAGCTACTCTTAAAGATAATTTCAGGCTACTTGAAATATTTATTTGGATTTATTTAATTAATTTTCCCACTCAATCTTCCTCATCAGCCCTTCAAATGGTCAATTTTTAACAAAAAGGGTAGTTTTTTTGTTTTGTTTTGAATTTTTAATAGTATATAAGGAGGTTTTTTTATTGAGATCAGTCATTTTTATAAGATAATGACAGAATATAAGTTTATCAGAGAGGAGATACACACATAAATTTGGAGAAAAGCAAAATTATACCTTTATTTATAACTTTATTTTAACTTATTGTAGTTTTGGAGGCCCTTCTAGAATAGAAAGTGTGTGGATTTTAATTATTGGTATTATTCATCTCAAGATAAGTGTTTGAAATTTTTTCAAGTTATTAAAATATGTTTGCAGATCTTGGAGCAATAATCATTTTAGATTTAGTAGAAAAATATTCAAGTATCTGAGTTCATTACACACAAAAAAGAAGAGAATCTAAAATATTGAACCACATTGGGTTGAAAATATGCTATTGAAATAGAATATAAAATAAAATTCATTAGGGTGTATCAGAGTTAAGGTATTCAAAAAATTAAATGGCTGATTTCAGGCATACCACATTTTTCTTCCATCAAAGTATATTTTTCCATACAAAAAAATAGGGCTTATCAAATTTAAGCAAACCCACCATTTTTAATGGCGGTTTTCAACCCATATCCGCCATTAAAAATCAAAAATAACCACTTATTTCACATCAGACATGTCAAAGTTACCTGAAAATAAATGGTTTTTTTCAATTAAAGTATATAAAGGCCTTCAACAGCTCAACCATGCGTCATTCCAATCATCACCCCTGGTTTCATCCTCAAACCTTATTGGAACACTTCATCACTCTCATTGCTTCATTGCTATCCTCATCAATTCATCACTCTCATTGCTTCATTGCTATCCTCATAACTTCATCACTCTCATTGCTTCATTGCTATCCTCATGACTTCATCACTCTCATTGCTTCATTCCTATCCTCATCACTTCATCACTCTCATTGCTTCACCGCTATCCTTGCCACTTCATCAATCTCATTGATTCATTGCTGTCCTCATCACTTCATCACTCTCATTGCTTCATCACTATGCTCATCACTTCATCACTCTCATTGCTTCATTGCTATCCTCATCACTCAATCACTCTCATTGCTTCATTGCACTTCATCACTTCATTACTCTCACCTTGCTTTATCACTTTCATCACTTTATTCCTTTCATCACATCCATCCTCTCATTGCTTCATTTCTTCATCATATCACCCCCCCTTTCATCACATACTAACTTTCATTGCTTTATTGCTTCATCACTTCATCCCACTGACTCTTTTCAAATGTCCCCTCAGCAACATTGCCCCCGCAAGTCCACTCAGCCAAAGCAAACATCCCCCAGGAACCCAACATCAAACAATCCTCCCCCGTCAGCTTCCAAAGGCTCAAGTCAGCTCAAGAAAGCTGATCACATCATCCTGGTAAACTGGCTTAAAATTCCTTCCAACTATGATGCTTGCTTTGGATCCAAAAATGAAACACAATTTGGCCAACCTCCATCCTCTAAGGTTAATGGTTATATCCTGATGGCCAATGAACTCAAGAATAAAACCAAAGGTGGGCTGGATTTTTCATACAAACAGATGCAGGAGAAATTCAAGAACTATCAAGCCAAGTACAAAAAAGCCCACTCAATGTCAATCTCTACCGGCTTTTGTATCACCAAATCTGATAAAGCAAAGGGAATCAACATGGTGGTTGATAAGTTGGACTCCATTTTTCCTTTTTATGTTCAAATGGATGAAATCTTTGGAAAGAGGGCCAATATCACCCCTTTAGCCGCTTTTGATGCCCAAAAATCAGATTCAGTTGATTCTGAGGAGCTAACTGTTGATGCTTGGCCTAGCAATGATGATCCCAATGAAACCTATGAGTGGCCACAATCTGATGTGGAGGAGGATATTCCAACAGAATCAGCTCCAATCAAGTATAAATCAGAATTCATCAACAATTCAAAACCTTCCTTGGACCCCTCACTTCCTTCTTTGGATTGCTCTCTTCCTGGGGTGGAAGAACTTAACAAGTTGGCTAACAAGGAGAAAGTTATTCCTGTATCACCACCATTGGAATCATCTGCTCAAGTAAGGAACCAAGATCATTTATCTTCTGTCTGGTTAATCCTGACTGATTTAGATTGTAAAAAAACAGGCTCATCCATTCCTGAATGGCCAAATACTCAAGCCAATGGGGCCTTCCACATCCCCTTTAAATTAGAGCAATGACGTTCCCACACAAACCTCCTCTGCAAAGGGAAAGCAAAAGGCCTCCAATTTGATCAACCTCAACCCTAATAGCCATCAAAAGCAGAGAAATACTTCAAATTTTTCTGGCTTTGAGGATGTCATGGAGAAGCAAGATTCAAGTAAGTTCATTGATTGATGGTACTTGCTTTCAAAATCAAGCTCATTCCAATTCCCCTCCAAAAAATAGTGAAATAACAAATAGAATCCAAAACAATTCAATTTGAAAAGGAGAAGTGGGATTGTCAACTGGATATTGATTGCAAAAGGTGGAAAGATGAGAGTTTGGCTAATCAACACAAGTTGGATGCTGAGTGGAAAATCAAAGAGGCTGAGCTGGAGTTTCAAAAAGAGGAAAAGGAGAAGGATCAAGAGCAAGACCAACTCAAAAAGGAGAACAAAAGGCTAGCAACATAAAAAAAAGATTGGTTATTGGTAGCCATGGCATGTATTGGTAGCAGTAGAACTGTGAATGAAATAAAGGAAATTACTCAATTGATTGGTTTTTAAATATATCTACTATGATAAAAATTTTAAAAATCAAAACAAAAAAAATATTTTTGATTGCAAGAATGTTTGAAATTATGTTTGACACCACCAATGAAAAAATCTTTTTTATTTTTATTTATATTTATTTTTCTAAACTATATTTTGCCACTGGCCAAGTCCTTGCTAGTGTTTTGAGTTGTTCTATTGATTTTCCTGGACATGGCCATCCTAGTATGGGTGGCAGTATCAACTGCAGGAAAAGTACAGTGTTTGTACTTGTTTGCTGCCCAAACCATTTTCACAATACCCTTTTCTTTGAAATCAATCCAAAACCCCAAGTCTGGTAACACAAATTGGCTTTTGGATACTTGATATTCATCCTTGTTTTTGATAAGTTGTCCATTCAATTTTTTGGTTGGGACCAAAAGTAAAAAGGAATAGTCAGAGACATCACCTTGGTCAATATGGGGAAAGTTGTAGAAGGAGTCTGAGGTGAAGGTGATGTGAGGTGAGCAGTCAAAAGCAGCAAGGCCAGAACCAAATTCAAATGAGGAGAAGGAAGGGATGTTGTTTTCAATCATAGCTTCACAGTTGGAATCAAATTCAAGTTTGGCTAATTTTTGAAACATTTGGCCCAATATTTGAGAGACCTTGTCAGACCTAAGGTTCAAAAAATGATACTCTTTAGGGGAGGATTTGACAGAATCTTTCTTCAAATATTGTCCAAATAGTTCAGAAGGGTCCATTGATTTTTTCCATCCAATTTCCCACATTTTCCCACCCCAAGATCTTGAGGGACCAACAGTGTTGAATTTTTTATGGATTGGTGAAAGAATGTTGTTACTGAGTTGATGTCCTTCTTCTCTTTCTCAGAGAGTTCATTCAAAGGGATAAATTGGATGATGGAAACCATAGCCTCATGATCCAATTGATCTTGAACCTATACTTTTCCAGAGCTGAAGAAATGGAACAGTTTGATCTTCTGTTTGGCCTGCTCCAACTCTTCAGGGGTGGGTTTTTGACTTTTCTTGACAATGGATGGATAAAGGTTCAAGGGATGTAGTTTATGTGAAGACCAAAAAAAACTTTTCATTAATTGTTTCCTCAGTCACTTCCAATTCAATTTCAAAATCCCGCATTTGAGCCCTCCTTCTCTGGCAAGCCCTTTTCTTCCCACTTCTCTGCATGTTTTTCAAACTATCTCCCTCCATCTTTTTACACTCCCAACCGTATACTTTGATTGGGGTGAGGATCAAGATGGAAATTCATTAGTTGTAACATTTTGAGTTTGGTGGGTGAAGAATGGGCCGTCAAGAAAGGGTGGTCAAAGGGGTGGAATGTCTGATTGCATTGCATTGAATCAAAAAAAGATCATTAGTCTGGTATAAACCACTTAGATGATCAACAAGCATAGAAAATAACAAAAAACATACCCGCAATTCTCCTACCCAAAAAAACCAAAAAAAAAAACAATCATCAGTTGGGTATAAACCACTTACATGATAAACCAACATAGAAAATAAGAAGAATGTTACTGGTAATTTCCTAAAAAAAAAAAAAAGGTCAGTCAACTTCTCAAGAACTGGGAGGAGGAGGAGGAGTGGAAGGGGGGTCACATTGCTGGTTGGTCAATTGATGGATTGATTGAATGGCAAGATTGCTTGTTGCAGGTTGACCAATCAATTGATTGGCAAGCAATCAATTGCTTGCTATTCAACCAATTGATTGATTGCTTGCCGGTCTACCAGCAAGCGGTAATGACTTGCCAATAAATCAGGGGCGGGAAGAGGAGGAGGAGGATGAAGGGGTCACCTTGATGGGGATCCAGGGGGGACCTAAAGGTTGAATGATCAAAGGATCAGCAACCAGTGAGGGGCAGGAAGAGGAAGAGGGGGTAGGGGGCTTACCAGGGTAAGGAGGAAGGGAGGCAGTGAGTGAGGTGAGGTGAGGTGGAGGTGGATAGTGAGGTGGAGGTGATGGTGAGGTGGAGGTGATGGGGAGGTGGTGGTGATGGGTGAGGTGGTTTAGGTGGAGGTGATGGTGAGGTGGTGGTTGTGGGTGAGGAGGAGGAAGTGTACCAGTGAAGGTGGACCAGTGGTTTGGTGGGGTGAGGAAGTTTTGAAGTTTTGGTTTTTGTTTAAGTCCACCAAAAAAAAAAAAAAAAAAAAACCGTAGTCAGCCTAGGATTCTGGGTTAAACAACCAAAACAAAAAAAAATTCTGTGATTTCATTTTTTACCTATTTAAAAATCCAATGGTACTCATCAAAGTGAGCAAGTATGAGGGGTTTAATCCTCTCTCTCGTGGCCAAAGATGAGGTAGAGGATGAGGCTGGGATGACTTGAGGAGGATCAGGAATATCTTCTTCAAATATTTTTTCCCATTCATCTTTGATGTTGGGAAGAAGGTTGTGAAGGAGTACACAACTGATAATCCAGTTGATGAGGAACTTCATGTCTTTGGAAGATTGGAGCTGGTTTTGCATCTCCCATAAGCTGGCCCATCTTCCTTTCAGGATTCCTATGGCATGCTCAATCCAAACTTGTGATTGGGCAAGATGATAGTTGAAATCAGTTTTGGCTTGATCATTTGTTGAAGCATTGTGGTATGCTGGAACCACATATTTCCTGCTAGCATGAGCTGGATTGGCCAGAAGGTATTGATCTTGGTCAAAGTAGTTCTCTGGTTGTTGGGCAATCCACTTCCAATTGAACAAGTATGAATCATGACAAGAACCCGGAAGGCCATCATGGAAGAATATGAACTTCTTTTTGTTATCTAAAACAAGTTTTTGTGCCACGGAGTATCTATACAAACCAATAAAAAAAAATGTGGTCAGTGTATTATCAAAGGCTTTGGAAAGGAAATGAATCAATTGCCTTTTCTTCCAATCAAAATAATGGTTGCCATCTAGCTTGGGTTTTTGAATCACGGGGATAGTGGTTCCATCAACAAGACCAATACAACCAGGAAAACCTTCAGTCTCCATTACTTGAGATATCTCCTTGCTGTCTTCTTTGGTTGGCCAAAAAAGGACAGAGCAACACAAAGATGGGATAGCAATGATGAATATTTTGGTGTATAAGTCAATGGATCCATAACCAAACAAGAATAGATTTTCTAATCAATGAATTGCTGCTCAATTTCCATTTGATCCCAATCAAAAAAGAGCTTCAGCCAGTTGGATAGCTGGATTGAGTTGAGCATTCCAAGAATTTTTCTGGAAGATGTGGTGTTCTTCAATCATCTCCAAAAGTTTCATGAAAAAACGCAATAAAGTTTGGAACAGTTTCTGGAAGCTTCATTGGGGCAGTAGGTGAAGCTTTTGCCTTTCATACATAGGTTTGTGAAGAGTGTGTATTTTTCCAATAGATAATTCAAAGATAACCAAGTTGATTCCAAATTGGAGTCTGAATATAAGTCAAATGATAAAAAAATTTCATTCAGCTTTTTTGCATTTCAACTTGCTTCTGGGAAGTTTGATTGGACATGTTGAAAAAGATGGTGAGGTGATGATGATGGGATGTGTGTGCTGCAATTGAGATGTGAAGCAATGGAGATGAGATTTGTGTCATGTGTATCAATTTGATGAGTTGGAGGTGTGGATGGGTGTTTTGCATGCCATGGATGGTGGTGAAGGATTTAGGATGCAGAGCAAGGTTATTTTGGAGAAGGAGGGAGTACGGTGGGCTACTGAAGAGCCAAATGAGAAGTAATGAAAAGGCTTCAAAGAGCCAAGGGAAAGGGGAAAATACTTTTATAGTCAAGTGGAAATGATCTGAAGAGGAGGAAGGGGCACCCCGGTTTGATTGTCTGGTAATCAGATGAATCTTGTTCCTGGTCCAACGGAAGGACCATTATTTAAGCACAACTAGAGAACCCCAAAGAGGGCCTAAGGTAGCAGGATTAAAACAAGTAGAGAGCCCCCAGAGGGGGCCTGAGACAATAATAATAGGATAATAAAAGCAGTAAGATAGAAGTGAGGCTGACTAAATTTGTCAGTTACAAAATATGAACAGAAAAAAAACAACAGGTGGATGGATGAAATGGCGG
>CM062640.1:6277995-6365495 GCA_025617555.3 Puccinia polysora
GATTTTCTGGTAATGAATACAAATTCTCAATGAAAAAATACAATTTAAAAGGGTTTTTAAAAAAAGAGAAGAGATTTGCAAATTGAAGGGCTTAATTTTATCAATTTTACTTGTAGAAAATAAAATCATTTTATTTATTTATTTTTCTCCAAAGAAAATAAAGAACATATTTATAGTTCAATTATCTGCGCCATTTTTTCTATTTATTCAACTTAATCTAATTCATTAATTACTAACTTAATTCTCTTAGCTGATTTGGAATTAGCTACTAAAAATAAAGTGGAGATGGACAAGGAATTGTCTTTTTGGAACATTTCCCCATATTTCTTGAGGCACTCACTCATATTTGTTGATGAAAAAAAGCTTTACTTTTGTATTATTCTTTAGATCATGCTCTATCAGGAGGTCACTGTTTATTGTAGAAGATGGAGGTTGGCCTACCATTTTTTCATTTTAAAACTCAAAGAAGTACCATATTTGGAGGAAACTTTGAGCCATTCAACAAGTATTAGTTGATCTTCTTGCTTTAGTTGTGCTGATATTTGGAAGCCAAAAAAGGAGGATTTTCTTTTTCTTATCTCCTTGGAGAGGTTTGATTATTTTTTTGGGAAGGCCAATGTTAAATTTGCAACCCTACACGTCTTTTTCACAACCAAAATTGGGTTGTGTGGCCCAACTTTCCACCACATCCAGTCGCAAACAGCCTCTCCCAACCCATTCCTGTTGTGAAAAAAGAAAAGAAAAGACATTAAAAATAAAATCAATTAAAATCAATTAAAAATTGAAAAAATAAAACAAAAACACCAAAAAAAGAAAAAGAAAATAAAAAAAATAAATGGGCAACCAAAATAAATTAAATATTGAACAAATAAACAAACCAAAAACACCAAAAGAGGGAAAAAAATAAAACAAATTGAAGAAAAAAGTTAAAGGAAAGGTTCAAAAAATTTCACCACTCTGGGGCCGTGAATGCGCAGCCCATATAAAGAAAAAATGAAAGAGGTCTATGGACCAGCCCTAAAGTAAAAACACCAAAAATTAAATAAAAAATGGAAGATTCTATGGACCAGCCCTCAAGTAAAACTGTCAAAAAATAAAAGTTCAACTTGACTGACCCTAAAGTAAAAACACCAAAAAATACTTCTATCAAGTCCACCTTAATGGACATATCCATAAGTAAAAACACCAAAAAAGACTTCTGTCAAGTCCACCTTAATGGACTGGCCCTAAATTAAAAACACCAAAAAAAATAAAGTTCAACTTTTGTTAAGCTGATCCCATCACAAGAAGTAAAAATACTCCTTATGATGGGATTAGCCCAACACAAGTTGAACTGACTTACCAATTAAATCTCATTCAAAACACTCAACATGATGATGTTAACTCAAAACACTCAACATAATGATGCTAACTCAAAACACTCAAAAGAATGATGCTAACTCAAAACACTCAAAATAATGATGCTAATTCAAAACACTCAACATAATGATGTTGAAAATGTGATAACCCTTTATATTAATAGAATTACAAGATCAGAATCAGAATCCAAACACAAATGATGAAATTAAAATGATGTTTACAACTTAGAATACAACTTAAGTTAATCTTTAAGATGATACACCCAAACAGAAGCTTTTTTAGAAGTCAAAGAAGCAGGTTTGGAAACAATGGGTGTGATTGGAATCATTTCTCCCACAATTACAAGATGAACCCAGTGATTATTGTTTGAAAAGCAAATGAAGATTTTATTTGATTGATCTTTTACCTTCATCTTCATAGGAGTGTAACTACAACATGAATCCAATGAAATGAAACATATTAGTCTTCCATAAGTATCAGCTATTATTTTACCTATATCCAACTTTGAAATCCATTTTGAAGATGGAATATTTTCATCAATTTCATTAAAATCAAGTCTATGTTCTATTTTTTCAACATCTTTAATACCACCAAGGATCTTGGAATTGCATGTTGTATTTTTCCTAAATTTGTCAACCATTTCCTTTCTTACTTTAAACCATCCATGCTCATCATAAACAAGTGATTTTGCAATGACTACAAATCCACAATTCCCATCACCAACCAGATCCCAAACCTCCCCCATGAAATTATGTAAGTTCTCAGATATTTGATTGAGGTAATTCACTTTTGGTTCCTACAATCAAAAAATTACTTAGCCAAAATTATAATCTCATTAAAGAAATATATACTCACCAAAGATGAGCTTTTGTTTGACTCATCCATTTCTTCTTCTTCCTCCTTGGAAAAGGATTCTGATTCCAAATAAAGGGAGACTAATTCACTTTCATTCTCTTCCTCTGAAATATGAAGTTCAGATGAAGAGCCTTCCTTGCACTACAGAAATCATTTTCCCATCAGTTCATTAAACCATAAAAATTAAAGTTCAAAATAAAGACTTACTATTTTTGGTCCTTTTGGACCCCTTTTAACCCTTTTTTCCCGCTTAATTGCTCTTTCAGTAGGTTGAAATTTTGAAATTTCACTACAAGTTGCTTTTGGTTTGGTTTTACCGCAGCTGGAACCCAAGAACTTTGGATCAAGCCTTGGCTTGGCAATCAAACTAGCTGTATAATTGACCACAGACTTCAAAATATCCAATCTAACTTGTTGAGGTTGTACCATAAGCATGGAATTCAACTTGTTAAACAATTGAGATTTTTCAAGTACTGGATTTGTTTCAATCTTTAAAAAAGAAAAACATTCATTCATCTGTCAATCCTATAATTTCTGACAATCCTATAATTTCTGTCAATTGTATAATTTCTACCCTTCAAAAAATCCAAAAACCCTACTTATTTCACTGGAAGGGTCGTAGTCTAACCTCCAATGAGAATAAAAATCTCAGGCACAACAGATCCTCTTGAGGCTAGTATTTCAACTAAAATGTGGAAAACAGAAAGCCCATCATTTTTGCATAAGACCTTGAGCACACCTTGCAACCATGGTTATACTTTAACTTCTCAAATTGTTTTCCAATGATTTTAACTGCCTCAATTGACAATTTGTAAACCAAAGGTAAAATTTATTTTGGAAGAAAAGTTCCTAAATTTATCTGAGATTTTTTAAGTGGCGCATGCACTGATTGGATTTGGCTTTCAATGTTTCCTTCCAGGTGTTTCCAAACATCCAAATTTTTTACCAAATATCCTGCAAGTAATCATTTGAAAGTAGCATGGGCCCCTTCTACCAAAGATTTTGTTTTATTTCCAAAGTCTGGGTTGACACAAGTCCATGCTGTTACAAATGTCTCTTTGATAGGGAAAATTTTATTTTCCATATACTCAAGCACATCCTCATGGTATTTCAAGAAACACTGTATACAAGTCTCAACATCAGCATTCCCAGAAGAGATGGAAAGAAGAAGCAATAAATTTGCATACTCTGAGTTCTGCATCATTGACTTCTGTCTCCCCCCTAGTTTTAGAGGCTCCATAATTTGCCACAGAGTCATAAAACTTTGCCATCCTTCATTTTAATTACTGAAGCAAAATTTAAAATTTGCATGAATATTTTTAGACAAGTGCCATGGGCACAACTTTCTGGATGACTCAGGGAACCTATGTTCAATAGCACAAATCAGAGCTTTTTCACAGTCTGTCACAAAGACTTTGGGAAGACTCTCAAGATCACAAGCCAACCCCTTTAATTCATTCAAAGCCCAAATTTAGAGCTCATATGTTTCTTTTTTTATGAAAACAAAAGCGTTTGTAAAATTTTTCTTGTTGGTAGTCATTCCTACAACATGCAATAAGGGGATGTTTTACTTATTTTTTTTATAAGTACAATCCAAAAAAGAAATATAATGGAATTTTTGACAATCTCAAATCCATACTAACTCTCATCTACCCCTACCCACCTCAGTCCTCATCATCGCTCATTCCATGGGTGGCATCGTTGCCCGCAAATCTCTCACGTCCCCTAACTACCTCAATCGTAGTATCAATAACATTATCTCCCTCAGCTCCCCTCACTCAATCCCTCCCATCACCTTTGAGCATCAAATCCAGTCAATCTACAATCATCTCAACACCCTCTGGCGTCAATCTTATTCATCTCCACTTGTGCCACCCCCCCTCAATCAAATCATCCTTGTCTCCATCTCCGGCGGTACTTCAAATACTACCATCTCCTCCGACTCCAGCTTGCTACTCTCCTTGGCTCCTTCCAATGCCAGCCTCACCGTGATTTTAAACATCAAACCTGCCATTAAACCCCCCATTTCTGCATCATCATGCATCTACCATCCATCACATCCAAAACACCCATACACATCAGAAAATCCATACTGGTCCCATCTCCGTCACATCACACACCTCTCATCTCCATTGCTTCACATCTCCATCACTTCACATCTCTATTGCTTCAAATCTTCATTGCTTCACATCTCTATTGCTTCACATCTCCATCCTCACACAAATCCCATCATCATCTAATCACCCCACATATAATCAGTTCGCCATCACCCTCAATGGCGCTCAAATCATGTCTGGCATCATCAAGGATAATCTCTTCTTCATCAACAAAGGTTTCAATCTTCCGGCCCTTTTCTACTTGTTCATCTCCCTATCCACTATTCACAAACAATTCTGTCATCCGCATCTTGAAAAGACGCGCCTCCTCTCCAAAGAATTTCCCAATCTTAAATATGACCCAATCGATTGCATCTCCTGCGCAAAAGGAAAAATCCACCAACAACCCTTTCGAAACCACCTGCCTCCCAGTCAAGAATCCTTTGAACAGATTCACGCCAAAGAAATATAATGGAATTTTCGGCATAGAGTCAGGATGAGCCAAGAAAAGGGCCTCTAAGGGACCCTCTGCACCAAATTTTGACCTGGAAACCCACTGGTATTCCTGGAGAATATCTAATAGAACATCCATAACACCTTTCCCATTAAGTTCTGGAAGCTTTACCTTCCACTTAGTGTTACAGATTTTTCTATCATCAATGTATTCTCCACAATCAATCTTTCTCAATTTCCTTCTAAGCTGAACCATATTGAGCCCACCTTTCATGCCTTCTTTAAGTTTATCCAAGGCTTGACCAGAGATTCTCCTCAGTTGAGGATGCACTGAGGGGTTTTCAGATGGTTGATGGTTGTGTAGGCCATTTCTAATGGAGAGATGCCACATGGGATCTGCTACTGTACAAATTTGACGGATCATTAATTGACAACCAACCTTCCTTGTGTGAGTTTTACTTTGAAATTTGGTGAGGAATGGCCTTTCATATACCCCAAATCTGTCACATACTAGATCCAAATATTTATCTTTCCTTGAATTGAAAGTTGTCAATGCCTAGCAATGCATGGCTGCCCATTTTTGACAATAAATCTTGGGGTAATTTTGAATTCAAAACTCTTTGAGTCAAGTACACAATTCTTTGAGTTGTGTACACAACTCTTTGAGTCATGTACACAAATCTTTGAGTCATGTACACAACTCTTTGAGTCGTGTACACAACTCTTTGAGCTGTTTACACAACTCTTTGAGCCGTATACACAACTCTTTGAGCCGTGCACACAACTCTTTGAGCCGTGCACACAACTCTTTGAGCCGTGCACACAACTCAATGGGCTGTGTGGCACTCTACACAACTCAAATGGGCCATGTGGCACCCTACATGACTCAAATGGGCCGTGTGGCATGCTACACAACTCGAATGGGCCGTTTGGCAAGCTCAACAACTCAAATGGGCCATGTGGCACCCTACATGACTCAAATGGGCCGTGTGGCATGCTACACAACTCAAATGGGCCATTTGGCAAGCTCAAAAACTCAAATGGGCCCTGTGGCATGCTTCAAATCCCATTTGAGTTTTGTGGCACACTAAAAAACTAAAATCAAGTTGTGTAGCCTCCACTAAATAATAGATAATGAATAATAAATAATAAATATTTAATTATAAAGGTTGATGTTAAATTCAAGGCTCCAACCGTGTGGTAGTGGTGTAGGGCCCTGCATGGCTCAAATGAGCAGTGGGGGCCCAAAAACAACTACAAAGGGCCGTTTCAAACACGCGCAATCCCCCGGGGGTTGTTTAGGAGCCGTGTAACCCCCAAACACGCCTCATTTGAGCTGTATACCCCCGTACACGGATCTAATTAGCTGTGTTTGCGGGTGCAAAACCCCCAGGAAGTTGTGCCAGAATTTTGGGCACCCTCTGAACCACACTTGGGTTCTGTCAACCCAAATTTGGGATTAACGCATACTTTGTGGGACTTTTTCTCCACACCTAGAAATCCCAAAGAGACATTAAAGTGAAAGCAAAATGAAATTAAAGTGAAAAATGAAATCATAAATCATATAAAATTGTGCAAAAAATTCTTTCTCAACTCAAAAGTGAGAAAACTTTGTTTGTTCAATTGAAATTTGAATTGAATACTAAAGTATACCATTCCATTTTTTTCATGGGAACAGTGGCAAGCCCTCCTTCTTCTGACATGGCTGCGTGGAAGGTCTACATTGATAGTGCCATCAACAAAGCTTTGGAAAAAGAAAAAAGGATTTGCGTAATGAAGCATTGGAAACCCCAATTGCAGCCTCATCAAGGGTGACAATTTAGGAACAAAATGATTCACAAATGGACATGACCTCTGGTGGTGAGTAACATTTTATTTTACTGGTATTTGCTGTATTTAATTTGATGGAAACTGATGGAATGCATGCCATCAATTTAACTATGTAACTATGGCAGATACACTTGACCCACCTCCCTTGAGAGCTTTTCCTACTAAGGAAGAGGCACAAAACTATTGTCAAACATGGGCAATGAAGCATGGTTAAGCTTTAACAGTTTTCAACTCAAAGCGTGACCAATATATGTGGATTTAGCCTGTGATAGACATGGTTCCAATTCAGGAAATCTTATTACCAAAAAGTCTAGAAAAACCAACACAAGGAAGGTTGGGTGCAAGTTTTTAATCCATGCAAGTCATACAAAGGCAGACCCCTTGTGGCGCCTCTCCTACAGAGAAACCCAACATAACCATCAACCATCTGAACATCCCTCTGTGCATCTTCAACTGAGGAGAATCTTGGGGGTGGCCTTAGAAAATCTAGTAGAAGGCATGAATGATGGGCTCAATATGTTACAAATGAAGAGAAAATTGAGCAAAATTGATGGGCTGGATTATGTTGATGACCAAAAAATCTATAACACTAAGCGGAAGGTCACGCTTGCAGAACTAAAGGGAAAAAGTGTTATGGAGGTACTCTATGAACAGCTTGAAATCACAAGTTGGATTCACCAGTCAAAGCTCAGTGTAGAGGTTCACTTGGAGGCCCTGTACTTAGCAAATCCAGAGGAAGTAAAGATTTCAAAAAAATTCCATCATATTGCTATGCTGGATTGTACTTATAAGAAAAATAAGTACAAAACCCCACTATTGCATGTTGTAGGAATTACAGCCAATAGGAAAACTTTCACAAAAGCTTTTGTTTTTATAACAAAAGAAACGTTTGAGTTCTACAGTTGGTCTGTAAATGCATTAAAGGAGTTGGCTTATGATCCTGAGAGACTTCCCAAAGTATTTGTGACAGACTGTGAAAAGGCTCTGATTTGTGCTATTGAATCTAGTTTCCCTGAGTCATCAAGACAATGTTGGACTTGGAACTTGTCTAAAGCCATACAAGCAAATTTTAAAGTGCACTTTGTTAATGACATTGAAGGATGGAAAAGCTTTATGACTCTGTGGGCAAATTATGGGGCCTCAAAGAACAAGGAGGAGGTGGAGGTCAATAATGTGGAAATCAGAGAAGGTCCAGATCACTGATTTTTATTCTTCCTAGTTTTGGGTTCTGAACTTTTGACTTGTATAGTGTTTCTTGAAAGACTGTGAGGCTGTACTGGAGTAAATGGAAAATGAAATTTTCCCTATCAAAGAGATGTTTGTGACAGTGTGGACTTGTATAAACCCAGAATTTGGAAACAAAACAACATCTCCAGTTGAAGGGGCCCATGCAACTCTCAAGAGATTCCTTGCAAACTCTTTGGAAAACCTTTTGGATGTTTGGAAAATCCTGGATGGAACAGTTTCAAATCAAATTAAATCAGTTGGTGCATCACTTTATAACTCTCAAATTAAGTTAGGGACAGTTCTTCCTCCTGAACCTTTACAATTGGGTTAAAAATTGTTTTTAGAGGCAATTCATCTTGTTAGGGAACAATTTGAGAAGTTCAAAAGTGATCATGATGGCAAAGTGTGAACCAAGTCATATTCCAAGACTATGGGTTTTCCCTGTTCCCACCAAATAGGTGACTTTGTAGCATTCAGATGTTTAGAATTCAGAAGATCTGTGGTACCCAAAGATGTTCATCCTCAGTGGAAGTTGGACTATGACCCTTGCAGTTCTAGTTCTGTCAGTTAGATTAGGTTGGATTGCTCAAGTTTGATTGTTCAAATCACTATGTGATTAATGCTTTTTGATTAATGATTCCTAATTCACTAATGGTTGATCCTTTTGAATTTCTCAAGTGCAATGTAAATGAAATGCTAAGAATTCCTCAGTTACGTGAAAAAGTGAACGCAATGTTCTTGGAATCTCCAGATCATGAGAAAAGCAGCCTATTGAAGTGTATCATTCAGAATATTACAAAATATTGATTGAATCCAAGACTTGAACCTAAAGTCTTACAATCAAGTAAGGGCAGGCCAAGATTGACGGATAGGCGGCAATAAAAATCTTGGTTTGAGCTTTTTTAAAAACAACTCTCATTTTGGATATGTTCATTTTTTGGGTTTAATGAACTTAGTTACTAACTATTGAAGAATTTTTACTCAAATTTGGCTGAATCTGAATCTGAATTTCATAGTTCAGAGGAAGAGACTGAAAGTGAATCAGGATCACTTAATTTGGAATCAGAATCCTCTTCAGAGGAAGAGAACAAGCAGCAAATCTCAACCAGAAGCTCATCTTTGGTGAGTATTCATTTAATTGGTCTAATTAAAGAAATGAGTAATAAGTTAGTTTTCATGATAGGAACCAAGCGTGCAATACCTCAATCAAATACCCAAGAAATTCAATAAGTTCTTGGGTGAGGTTTGGGATCCAATTGGAGATGGGAATTGTGGATTTAGAGTCATTGCTAAATCTCTTGGTTATGAAGAACATGGTTGGTTTAAAGTTAGGAAGGAAATGATTGAAAAATTAGAGAAAAATAAAGAATGCTACATTAAGATGCTTGGTGGTGCAAAGGAGGTTGAAAAGATTAAAAAAATACTTGATGTTGAAGAAATCAATGAAAAGATTCCCTCCTCAAAATGGCTGGCTAAATTAGACATGGGTCCAATCATAGCAGATACATATTACAAACCTATATGCTTCATTTCATTGGAGTCATGTGATACTTATACTCCAATGAAAAATGGTGTTAATGATCAATCATATCCAATTTTCATTTCCTTTGTAAACAATAACCACTGTGTTCTATTAGTACTTGAGGGAGAAATGATTCCAATCACTCACATTGTAGCAAAACCACGTTCCTAGATTTCTAAAAAAGCCTCTGGTTGGGTTCATCATCTAAAAGATCAACTTTCAATGTATTCTAGATTATAGAGATTATAGGATTTGACTTCATTTCATCATTTGGTTTCATATAAATTGTAATTCTAATGCAGCTAACAAGTTCTATTAACATGAAGGGTTATCCCATTTTGAACATCATCATGTTGAGTGTTTTGAGTTAACATCATTATATTGAGTGTTTTGAATGAGAGTTTAATGGTAAGTCACTTCAAATTGTGTTGGGCTGATTCCATCCCAAGCTTAACTTTTGTTAAGCTTGGGATGGGATCAGCTTAACAAAAGTTGAACTTAATTTTTTTTGGTGTTTTTACTTTAGGGCTGGTCAAAAGACTTGTATTTTTTGGGAACTTTTAATTTAGGGCTGGTCAAAAGACTTCTTTAATTTTTGGGCCCTTTTACTTTAGGGCTAGTCAATTTGAAATTAATTTAGCGCTTGTCAAGTTACTTGTATTTTTTTTGGTGTTTTTACTTTAGGGCTTGTCAAGTTAATTGTCTTTTTTTTGGTGTTTTTACTTTAGGGCTAGTCCAGTTACTTGTGTTTTTTTGGGTCTTTTTACTTCAAGGCCAGTCCATTGGATAGTACCAGTTTTTATTTTATTTTGATTTATTTACTAATTTTTTTGTTTTTGCTAACCAAAAAATGAACATTCTTTGATTTTTTGGTTGATTTCTGTTTTTTTGGAAGGTTTATTTAGTTTATCAGTTGTGTTAGTACCCTTTCATTCATTTTCATTTTCATTTTTTCTTTTTCTCACTGCGGTCCTGTGCTGTGTGGGATGCAACACAACTACATTTGAGACGTGTAAAGCTCCACACGGCTTGAATGCAGTTGTGTGGAAGTCCACATGGCCGCAGACCAGGCTGGGTGGGCCTCACAACTCCTTGAGCGTTGGGGGTTGTACACAGCTCAAATTGGACTGTGTGGCATGCCACAAGGCCTATTTTAAACCGTGTGCACAGCTCAATGAGCGGTGAATTTAACATTACCCAATTTTAAATTATAAATAATAAATAATAAATTATAATAAATGATAAATAATAAATAATAAATAATAAATAATAAATAATAAATAATAAATAATAAATAATAAATAATGAATAATAAATAATAAATAATAAATAATAAATAATAAATAATAAATAATAAATAATAAATAATAAATAATAAATAATAAATAATAAATAATAAATAATAAATAATAAATAATAAATAATAAATAATAAATAATAAATAATAAATAATAAATAATAAATAATAAATAATAAATAATAAATAATAAATGATAAATAATAAATAATAAATAATAAATAATAAATAATAAATAATAAATAATAAATAATAAATAATAAATAATAAATAATAAATAATAAATAATAAATAATAAATAATAAATAATAAATAATAAATAATAAATAATAAATAATAAATAATAAATAATAAATAATAAATAATTAATAATTAATAATAAATAATAAATAATAAATAATAAATAATAAATAATAAATAATAAATAATAAATAATAAATAATAAATAATAAATAATAAATAATAAATAATAAATAATAAATAACAAATAATAAATAATAAATAATTAATAATTAATAATTAATAATAAATAATAAATAATAAATAATAAATAATAAATAATAAATAATAAATAATAAATAATAAATAATAAATAATAAATAAAAAATAATAAATAATAAATAATAAATAATAAATAATAAATAATAAATAATAAATAATAAATAATAAATAATAAATAATAAATAATAAATAATAAATAATAAATAATAAATAATAAATAATAAATAATAAATAATAAATAATAAATAATAAATAATAAATAATAAATAATAAATAATAAATAATAAATAATAAATAATAAATAATAAATAATAAATAATAAATAATAAATAATAAATAATAAATAATAAATAATAAATAATAAATAATAAATAATAAATAATAAATAATAAATAATAAATAATAAATAATAAATAATAAATAATAAATAATAAATAATAAATAATAAATAATAAATAATAAATAATAAATAATAAATAATAAATAATAAATAATAAATAATAAATAATAAATAATAAATAATATATAATATATAACATGGTTGTGTACAGGGGTACAAAAATCAAAATTTCCCATTATGGGGGGTATATGCCCCCCCAGGGGTTGCGCCTGTTTAGAACAACCTTTTGGAGTAGTGTATGGGCCCCCAGGATTTGAGGGTCCCTACTCAAATCCCATAGGTTTTGTGGGGCCCTACACGACTCCCACCGGCGTGTGGGGCCCTACACAACTCCTGCAGGCCGTGTGGGGCCCTACACAAATCCCATAGGTTGTGTGGGGCCATACACAACTCACACACAAGTGGAGCCATGAATTTAACATTAACCTAAATCTTGGATTTTTTCCTTCTAGCAAAGGCTCTCATAGAAGGAGGTTCAAGGGGTTCTGGAATCCCTCAGTTACATAGTTACATGGCCACATTAGTTTTGATCAAGCCAAAACCTTCTCAGTAAAATGATGTGACCCACCAACTATAGTCAATTCCACTTGTGAAGAAACATCTTTCTACTCAATTTTAACCCTAGATGAGGATGCAATTGGGGCT
Source organism: Puccinia polysora (assembly GCA_025617555.3). Lineage (NCBI taxonomy): Eukaryota > Fungi > Basidiomycota > Pucciniomycetes > Pucciniales > Pucciniaceae > Puccinia > Puccinia polysora. Next base: position 6,290,181 of record CM062640.1, read on the forward strand.
TTCAATATTTTCTTTTCCAAATACCTACCAAAAAACCTTGAATCCAAAGCTTTGTTAACAAAAATTTCAATTAAGCCTGTCAACACAGCCATTTTTAAACCAGGGGGGCTTGGGCTTGCCAATGTTCCCGCAAACTAACAAAAGTTTACAGAAATTTGGTATTGAATTCAATTTTCAATCCAAAAACTCCAAAATTTTGCTCACTTTTGGGTTGAGAAAAATAAATTTATCCAATGGGCATGTGTTGTGTGTGTACATGGCTTTGCCAATAGGCAGAGTTTTTGATTCCCAAGTTTCTTTTTTTGGTCCAATAATAGTCCCACATAGTATGCCACATCCCCAAATTTGTGTTGATGGCACTCACATGTGGTCCAGGGGTGCCTAGGTACCCCAATTCCCCCCTCAAATGGCCCATTGGGAGCTATTTTGCCCCAAATGGGCCAGCAAAGCTGGTGCAACCCTCACTCACAACTTGTGCATCCCCCAGGGAGTTATGAGAGACTTTTTCCACTCCTCATGAAGTTTTAACTTGCGGTTCAAGAGGCATGTGGGTTGTGAACAGAAATTCACGCCCGTTTGCAACCCATAGGTTTCAAAGTTAACATTTGCCTTTTGAGAATTTTTTTTTGTGGAGGGTTGAGGGACCATTTTGATTGATGCCTTAGATCAATGAATTGATGAGATGGGGAGTGGGAAGTAGAAATTTCAAGATGAAGATCAATGAAGTGATGAGATGGTAAGTGTGACTTAGCTATGGAAAGATATAAAGTGAGGAGGTGGGAAGTGTGAATTAGGAATGCCAAGATTAATATAAATAAATTTTTGAGGTTGGAAGTGGGAATCAGCAATGGAAAGATGGAGAGATATTAAGTAATGGGGTGGGGAGTTCAAAGGAGCAATGGCAGAATGAAGATCAATGATGTGATGAGGTGTAGAGTGGGCAGTAGCAATGCATGATATCTCCTACAAGGTTGGAGATGGAAGTAACTGGGAGCCAAGGAGGTGGATGGTAGAGTTGGATGTGTATTTGAGGCTTTGAGAACATTTATATAATTTATGTGAGGAAATCATCTTATGAGGGTGTATCAAAGTTAAGCAAACCCGCCATTTTTTAATGGCGGGTTTCAAACCACATACACCATTTCAAACCTGCCATTAAAAATCAAAAAACCACTTATTTCACATCAGATTTGTCAAAGTTACCTGAAATTAAATGGTTTTTTTAAAATAAAGTATATAAAGGCCTTCAACAGCTCAACCATGCATCATTTCACATCATCACCCCTGGTTTCATCCTCCAACCTTATTGGAACACTTAATCACTCTCATTGCTTCATTGCTATACTCATCACTTCATCACTCTCATTTCTTCATTGCTATCCTCATCACTTCATCAGTCTCATTGATTCATTTCTATCCTCATCACTTCATCAATCTCATTGCTTCATCACATCATAACTCTCATTGCTTCATCACTTCATCACTCTCATTTCTTCATCACTTCATCACTCTCATGTTGCTTTATCACTGTCATCACTTGATTTCTTTCACCACATCCATTGTCTCATTGCTTCATTGCTTCATCACTTCATCGGCCTTTCATCACATCCTAACTTTCATTGCTCTATTGCTTCATCACTTCATCCCACTTACTCTTATTAAATGGCCCCTCAGCAACACTCCCTCTGCAAGTCCACTCAACCAAAGAAAACATCCCCCAGGAACTCAACATCCAACAATCCTCCCCCATCAGCTTCCAAAGGCTGAAGTCAGCTCAAGAGAGCTGATCACATCATCCTGGTAAACTGGCTCAAAATTCTGTCCAAATAAAATGCTTTCTTTGGATCCCAAAATGAAACACAATTTGGCCAACCTCCATCCTCTAAGGTTAATGTTTATCTCCTGATGGCCAATGAACTCAAGAATAAAAAAAAAGTTAGGCTGGATCTTTCATCCAAACAGATGCGGGAGCAATTCAAGAAATATCAAGCCAAGTACAAAAAATCCCAATCAATGTCAATCTACACTGGCTTTGGTATCACCAACTCCAATAAAGCCATGGGAATCAACTCAGCGGTTGATAAGTTGGACTCCAGTTATCCTTTTTGTTTAACTGGATGAAATCTTTGGAAAGAAGGCCAATATCACCCCTTTAGCCGCTTTTGATTCCCAAAAATCAGATTCAGTTGATGTTGAGGACCAGGCTGTGGATTCTCAACCTAGCAATGATGATACCAATGAAACCTATGGGTGTCCCCAATCTGATGTGGAGGAGAATATTCCTACAGAATCAGCTCCAATCACACCTACATCAGCATTGATAAACAATTCAAACCCTTCCTTGGACCTCTCACTTCCTTCTTTGGAGTTCTCTCTTCTTGGGGTTGAAGAACTTAACAAATTGGCCAACAAGCAGCAAGTTATTCCTGTATTTCCACTACCATCAAAATCTGCTCAAGTAAGCACTCAAGTTCTTTGATCTTCTGTCTGGTCAATCGCAACTGATTTATATTGTAAAAAAACAGCCTCATCCATTCCTGGTTGACCAAAAACTCAAGCCAATGGGGCCTCCCACATCCCCTTCAAATGAGAGTAACAACGCTCCCACACAAAACTCCTCTGCAAATGGAAAGCAAAAGGCTTTCAATTCCATCAACCTCAACCCTAATAGCCGTAAAAAGTGGAGAAACACTTCAAATATTTTTGGCTTTGAGGATATCATTGAGAAGTAAGATTCAAATAATTTCATTGATTGATTGTACTTGCTTTCAAAATCAAGCTCATTCCTATTCCCCTCCAAAGACAGTGAAATCACAAATAGAATCCAAAAAAATTCAATTTGAAAAGGAGAAGTGGGATTGTCAACTGGCTATGGATTGTCAATAGTGGAAAGATGAGAGTTTGGCTCATCAACACAAGTTGGATTCTGAGTGTCAAATCAAACAGGCCAAGCTGGAGTTTCAAAAAGAGGAAAATGACAAGGATTGAGAGCAATACCAACTCAAAAAGGAGAGGGAAAGGCTAGCCACAGAAAAAAAATATAGGTTATTGGTAGCCATTGCATGTATCAGTAGAAGTAGAACTGTGGATGAAATAAAGGGAATTACTCAATTGCTTGGTTTGTAACCATATTTACTTTGATAAAAAATTTCAAAATAAAAAAAAATTATTTTTGATTGCAACAACATTTGAGAGTATTTTTAACACCACCAATGAACAAATCTTTTTTATTTTTATTTATATTTATTTTCCTAAGGTATATCTTGCCACTGGCCATGTCCTTGCTAGTGTTTTGAGTTTTTCTATTGATTTGCATGGACATGGCCATCCTAGTATGAGTGGCAGTATCAACTGCAGGAAAAGTACAATGTTTTTACTTGTTTTCTGCGCAAACCATGCTCACAATACCCTTTTCTTTGAAATCAATCTCAAACCCCAAATCTGGTAACACAAATTGGCCCTTGGATACTTGATATTCATCCTTGTTGTTGATAAGTTGTCCATTCAATTTTTTGGTTGGGACCACAAGTAAAAAGGAATAGTCAGAGACATCACCTTGGTCAATATGGGGAAAGTTGTAGAAGGAGTCTGAGGTGAAGGTGATGTGAGGTGAGCAGTCAAAAGCAGTAAGGCCAGATCCAAATTCAAATGAGGAGAAGGAAGGGATGTTGTTTTCCATCATAGCTTCACAGTTGGAATCAAATTCAAGTTTGGCTAATTTTTGAAACATTTGGCCCAATAGATGAGAGACCTTGTCAGAGCTAAGGTTCAAAAAATAATACTCTTTAGGAGAGGATTTGACAGAATCTTTCTTCAGATATTTTCCAAATATTCCAGAAGGGTCCATTGATTTTTTCCATCCAATTACCCAAATTTTCCAACCCCAAGATCTTGAGGGACCAACAGTGTTGAGTTTTTTTGGGATTGGTGGAGGAATTTCATTACTGAGTTGATTTAATTCTCCTCTTTCTTAGAGATTTCATTCAAAGGGATAAATTTGATGATTGCAGACATAGCCTCATGATCCAATTGATCTTGAACATTTAATTTTCCAGAGCTGAAGAAATGGAATGGTTTTATCTTCTGTTTGGCCTGTTCCAAGTCTTCAGGGGTGGATTTTTGACTTTTCTTGACAATTGATGGATAAAGGCTCAAGGGACCTAGTTTGTGTGAAGACCAAACAACCTTTTCATTAATTTTTTCCTCAGTCACTTCTAATGCAATTTCAGGATCCCAAATTTGAGAGCTCCTTCTCTGGAAAGCCCTTTTCTTCCCACTTCTCTGTATGTTTTTCAAACTATTGCCTTCCGTCATTTTCCCTCCCAACCATATAATTTGATTGGGGTGAGGATCAAGATGGAAATACATTAGTTGTAACATTTTGAGTTTGGTGGATGAAGAATGGGATGTCAAGAAAGGGTGTTCAAAGCGGTGGAATTTCCAATTGCATTGCATTGAATAAAAAAAAAGAAAAAAAAAATTCATTAGTCCGGTATAAACAATTTAGATGATCAACAAACATAGAAAATAATAAAAACAATACCAGCAATTCTCCTACCAAAAAAATATATAAAAAACAATCATTAGTCTGGTATAAACCACTTAGATGATCAACCAACATAGAAAGTAACAAGAACATTACTGGTAATCTCCTACCCCAAAATAATAATAATAAAAAAGAACATCAGTCAATTTCTAAAGAACTTGGAGGAGGAGGGGGAGCTGAAGGGGTGGAATTAACCAGTTGGTTGATTGGCAATCCATTGACCATTTGCTTTCCAATCAATTGATTTCTTGCGTGCAGGTTGATCAATCAATAGATTGCTTGCATATTGCCTGGTGTGGAAAGTAAGAGAGTGTAACTCCCTTAGTTTTTCCAAAGTTCCAGAATCAATGGTCCTAGTGTCTGTAAGGATAAGGATGCTCTGGTTTAGATATATATATATATATATATATATAGAGAGAGAGAGAGAGAGAGAGAGAGAGAGATGAATTTACTTCCTTTCCTTTCCTTTCCGTATCCTAAGCCGTATCCTAATCCATGATCCAAAACCGTCCCAAGCTGGGGTTGAGAGCACAGACTTTATGCCCACACTCTCAACCCTTACCTAAGTACAAGGGAATGAAATCCCAACAACAATAGAAAAGAAACCATAAAACCCAGAACCCTAGACTAACCCTAACCCTTTCCCATGCTGCAACCACCTCAAAGCCTGCCTACTGTAACACACACCCAGTTTTTCCTTCTCATGACGCAGCCCTCTGCCGTGCCCTACTTGGAGCCCCCCGCATTGTCAGTATCCACCCGGCGCGCCGCATGATTTCCTGCCCTGCTGGTTTTCCCGCACTTGCGCGGGGCCAGCCCGCTCCTATAGCCCTGATTGCCCCGCTCTACCTTCCCAAACTAGCCGCCAGCAAACCAGGTTGGGCCAGCTCCATTACTTAGGTCTGTAATGTCCAAGCAGGCCAAGGCCCGCCACATCCAATCAAGCCCAACCCACACCCAGTATGCCGAGCCCTGCGGTGCCTACTTCTGATCATGCAGCGGCTACTTCTGAGACTGCAAGCATCCCAAATGCTGAGCCTGACCTACCAAATTCTGAGTGTGCCAACAGTGGCATGGTTCCCAACCCAAGGCTATATAAAAATACCACATCCCCAGAGTTCTTCCCACCATTACCTTGACCATACCCACCTGTACCCATTAAACCCGTCCATAGAGAAGAAAATAGATAATAAAGAGAAGCAGACCCACACCAGAGAAAGAAAGACAAGAAAAGTTTTTTTTTTTGAAGCGCTCTGCTCCTCTTCCTGCCTTGCCTTCCACCATTTGTTGCGGGGCTTGTCCTGGTGTTTACGGACCCGCCTTTCCATCCTACCCTAGCTTCCCCCCACCTTGGCTGCTGTCCCCAGCTGGTCCACAAACCCTGTACCTCTGGCAGATCCCCGCAGGGGCTTCAACAGATCCTACACAGGAACTGAGCGCAACTTGTTGTCCCATACCGCCCTGGTATACTCCTCTCAACCAAGCCCCTCCAAGCTCCTCTGGGTTCCAAACCCGTCTGCGCACAGAACCCAACCCCAGGTGGCCCCATCCTCCTCCTCCACTAGGAAGGAAAGGGTTTTCCAAATCCTTGCATCCCTGACCCACTTGAACTCCACTCCGTCCACACTGAACTTTCCGCTCCTAACCATTTCTTTCCCCTTCCTCTCCCTTCCAAAATCAGTGGTGGAGCAACTCCTGTGAGATTATATAAATAAAGTAGCAAATAGCTTGCTAGCCATCCTTGAAGGGGAATTTATTACTTCTTCTCCTTTAGAGTATTAGTAAGACTAATAGTTGTTTTGAATTTCCTGCCCTTCTAGTACTATAGTAAGTCTGCACAATAATTTATTTAAATTAATGGCTGGTTTCTTTGAGACTTAAAATAGGTCTCAGATCAGACCTAGATTAGTTATTAATTTTTATTGGTAGTTTTTTTTGAAGAATAGACCAGATGTATTGGATTATTGGTTGATTATTGATCAGATATATGTGATCTTAACCAATATCCCAATATTAAAGGTTTCAAGGGTTTATCAAAGGGATGGCTCAGGAGAGGACCCAAGGATAGGTTTACCCACAGGGGGCTGGGTAGAGGAAAGTTTGGTAGTTTCTTTTTGTTGTTCCCTCTTTCTTTGTGAGGGTTATTTATTAATTAAAGGGGGTGGTTTTTCTTTGATCTGGTGCTGAATATTCAGGTCACAGAATAACCCTTATTTAAGCACCTGGTGGGTCATTTTAATTGGTTAAAGATGGGTTATAAATTGGTTTCTGATTTCCTGTTTCTTTATAATTGGTTCACCAATAATATTTATCTGGGTAGATACCACAGATGGATGGGTTGGATTGGGGTAGGTGAGTGCTGATAGGCCAGATGGCATGATATGGGTGATGATACAACCTGGATAGGGCAGAGAGGCCCTCCTTAAATAGAAAATCTGGTCCTCAGGGGATTCTCAGGAATGCCCCTGAGGGTGCCCTGGGGCATCCCCTGTTAAAGTGGGATACAGTTACATGAGACATTTTAGCTGGTTTGAAAAATACACTGCATGAAACTGAGGCAATTCTGCTGGTTGGAAAAAAGACACTGCATGAAACTGAGGCAATTCTTCTGGTTGGGAAAAGATTGTACAGGGGTTTCATGCATGCACAGCCCTGCATAAACTGCTGTGAAGTGCAGATACAATATATTCCTGTGAAGTACTGGTGGTTGGTCTTGTGCTAATTTTTTCTCCCTACATGTTCTGCAGTGCATCCACTGGTGGTTTGTTTGGTGCCACTTGCTTCTAACTTCATGTATTTCTGTGTATTACTGGTGGTTTGCTTGTTTCTAATGCTTCTACCTTTGTGTATTTCTGTGAATTACTGTTGGTTTTTTTGTTGCCACGTGGTCTTGCCTTCCAGCATGTATTTCTGGGTAGCCCTGTGGTACTTGAACTGGTGCGTTGTTGGGTATCACATGCTTCTGACTACATAAGTTTGTGTGTGGTGCTGGGATTGTTTGATACTAAATGGTTCCGGCTGCCTGCATGTATTTCTGGGTATCCCTGTTTACTTCTGCATAGCCTTTTGTAGGTGTATTTGCTTGTTTTTTTGGATCTGGTTGAGACTGGTTTCACTTGCTCCTGCCTATACTGTCCTGTATACTTCTGCATAGCCTTTTGTAGGTGTATTTCCTTGTTTGTTTGGATCTGTTTGAGACTGGTTCCACTTCCTCTTGCCTACACTGTCCTGTAAACTTCTGCATAGCCTTTTGTAGGTGTATTTGAATGCATCCTGGGTGAGGTGACAGGAGCTGAACTAGTTTCATTACCTCCTGTATCTGTATTGCTGTATTCTGGCTGAGGTGAAAGGGTTGGTGTATGGTTCTGGTGTTGAGGGTAAGCTGTTACTGGTATGTACTTGAGGGTTTTCAAGGTATGTCTTTGTGCCTTCTACAGAGATGTGACACCTGGTTGAGTATGAGTTTGCCACAGTTGGAGGTTTGTTGGACTGTATCTTTTAATCCATGAGGGATAGAGGGTTACTTTGGCTGAGTGACTATAGGTTATTTGTGATGTAGAATCCTCTCCTGGGGTTACTTTGAGGGTTTGAGCTGTTTTTATAATACAAAAGTGAGTCTGATGTCTATAGGACAGGTTTGGTCTACCAAATCCCCCCCAGACTTAATGCTGTCCACAGCATTTCTGTCCATAGACATCAGACTCCACATCTTATCCTTCTTCTTCTTCTTTTTATTCTTCTTCTTCTCCTTCTTCTTCTTGGTATTGATCTTGAGAGAAATAAATAATAATAAAAAACTAATCATCACATATAAAATAAAAAAAAAGGTCCAGAGAATCCTAGTGATCCAGTTGGTCCTGTTGAAATCTTGATTGTTTTATCTTGAAATTTTCTCCTCTTAACTCTTTCTTGATTGTGCCCATGTAGCAACTAAAAGTATAATTAAATCCTTTCCATTCTTCTTGGTTGTGGAACTATAGTAGGGTTCTTCTGGATAAAGACAGGTTTTGGCCTTTTTCCTCTGATCCTTCAAAAACCGTTTCTTGTTAACTTAATTTATTCTTTTCCCTTCTCCATATATTATGGTACTTCATGGCCAAAGAAAGATTATTTTGCTCATGTTATCCCCTATTTACTTTGAACCTTTCTTTAATTTCAAGCCTTGACACCCTGTTTGCATATATTTAAACCTGATAGATAACTTTTTCCTTTTACACCTACTTCAATGCCTTCAATCAGACAGTTCTAGCTGAAGATTAATTGATCCCTTTTTCTTGATACGTTGAAAAATCTTGAAATCTTCCATTGGTTCCAATTTTAAGTTAAGCCAGTCTTGATTTCTTCAGGGCATTCTTTCTTCCTAGTATTATATGTTCTCTTTGGGTTAAATTCTTTTTACATTAACAATCTTCTTGGATAAGATTTATTTTCATTCAAATAAATCATTTTTTTTTATTTTATTTTACTTTATTTTCTATTATTTATTTATTTATTTATTTTTATTTTTATTATATTTTTTTTTTGGTTTGCAGTTTAGGCTCATGCTTAGGAGTCTTGTTATTTTATATTTTTTTAATATATTGAAGGACTTATAAGTTTAGGCTCTTGCTTTGGATCCTTGTTATTCATTTTATATATATATATTTGTTTTTTATTTAATTTATTTAGCAGTTTAGGCTCTTGCTTAAGAGCCTTGTTATTTATATATTTATATATATTTTTTATGTATATATTTTTTATGTATATATTTTTTTTGTATAACCCCCCTTGTTTCTGTCTCAACGGTGGTTTCTCTTTTTTTTGCTGATGCGCGCTGTGTTGGTCTTTTATCAATGCAATTTGGAATTGGCTGTGCGCTGCGCGCTCAGCAGTAGCAGCAGGCTCAGCAGGGGTAGCACGCTCAGAAATGGGTGCAGCTTTGCTGCAGAAAGTCGCCCTATGGGCTCAGCAGCAGTCAAATTGGGCTTGGCATCTGGAGATGCAGGATGGATTGGACTGGATTGGATGGATTGTGCGCAGATTGCGCGTCGCAAGATGTGGTTTGGATTGCGCAGATATATCTTGGATATCTGGAATGGCGCGTTGGGTGGATGCAGACATGTGCGGGGGTCTCCCAGTTGGGCACGGCGCAAGGGCCGCTTCATGAGAAGGACAAAACGGGTGGACGTGATGGCAGGCAGGCAATACAGATGGATATGGGATATGGGATATGGGATATGGGTTGTCGATTATGGGATGGGAAGGATAGGGTTGGGGCTAGGGTTCTGTTATTAGGGCTTGTATTTCATTATTCTTGCTTGTTTCTGGTTGTACTTAGGTTAGGGTTGAGGGGGAGGTTACTTAAACCGCACCCTCAACCCGGTTGGAGGATCATCATTGGATCACAGAGGATCACATTGGGTTGCATAGGTTTTGGAAAGATCTTTACTCTCAATTCTCTATCTCTCAGTCAAAGAGTGAACAGCCGCACTCAGGGTTTCCAGATGCAAGGGATCAATAACTTCCAAACTTTGGAACCATTAAAGGAGAAGTCCTCTTCTGAAGTCCACATCTGGGGGTCTGGCCAGGAAGTAATCTTTTGTTCCTTGTCTCTTGAAAATAACAAGCGCAATGTCCCAGTGCCACCTATTGACTGTTGCAGGGTCATCTAACGTTACCCCCACACCTCTTCCTCCTCCTCCTCCTCCGGCTTCTTGGAAGAAACCCTCATCAGGGGCGGGATACGGTGTCCCTTGTTCCAACAATGGCACCAATCAAAAGCTCTTTTGCATTGGGCTTGGGGACTATCCTCACATCCAGTTCAACACTGAGGACATTGAGCAATTCTTTGCGCAATACAAAGGAATTGCCAATGCAGAAGGTGCAACGGGTTTGGATAAGGCTTGGCTTGTTGTCCTCTTCATCATGGAAAAAGAGAAGCTTTGGGATGTGGAGGAGATGGAGAGGTATGAGGAACTGGATTGGACAAAACTGAAGGCGGAAATCTTGGCGCAGTGGGGAAGGGGCAAACCTTGGTTTTGGGAAAGTGACTTCAAGCAAGCTGCAGTGGAAGCAAGCGCAAATGGAAGATTCCGGACGCGGGCACAATTGGGGGATTATGTAGCAATGTTCAATTGGATCTATTGTTACCCGGAAAAGAACAAGGTGATATTGGGGCAGACGGGCGCAATGAAGAGGGTGTTTTTTGGAGGACTCAGTCCCCAACTCCATGGGCGGGTGCAGCGGCACTTGTACAACAACAACTTGGTGAAGAGGTCATTGGATGGGATTATCGCGCTTCTTCTGGATATCCTTGTCATTTATTGTGCAGTGGAAAGCAAGCTGGACTTGGAGGAACTGATGGAGGACAGGGAAAGGTTGCTCCCAACGGGGCTAAAGAAGTCCGCTTCCCACACTCCGGTGGCACCGACACAAGCTCCAGTTGCAAGCCCCTTGAAAACGGAATGCGCTCTGGCCACACCACCAACAAAAACCCTGGAGGTTAGTGAGATGAAGGAATTGATGAAGGATTTAATGATCTTCCTGAGTTGAATGTTGTCCGGGCCATGCAATCTGCCTCCTCACCTTGGGGGAACGCTTCCGCCATCAAATCTGCCTGTTTTGCGGTTATGCAATTACTGCCAGGACAAGGGACATTGGCGGTTGGGGTGCAATAACAGGAAAAAGGACCTCAAGGCGGGATTGGTTTGACCAGTGGGAATGGGATTCATGTTCCCAACAGGCAAGCAGATCTCCTCCAAACCTGGGAATCTGACTTTCATGGAGCAAGTGCCCGCGCAAGGACAGGAATTGGCGGTAACTGCTCAAGCTTTGCTGGGGATTGTCACTGGTCCTGGGGTATGGCAACCACCGCGCGTGGAAGCGGAAGTGAGGGTGTTAGCAATGGAGGAGTTGGCGGCGGTGGAAATAATGGATGTGGATTCCAAGGAACGGGTACCGCCGGAAGCTCCTAAGCCAATTGCGCGCGTTCCGGAAACGGATGGATGGTCAGTGAAGCCGGAAGGGAAGAAGAAGGCGGTGGAAATGGTGCACAGGGTGATGGGGAATGAAAAAAATATTCCCTTGACCTTGAAGGAGTTGGTGGCGGTGTTGCCGGTTGTAGTAGATGAGATAGTTCAAGCGCTGAAGGATTGCGGACACAATAGGATCCCTCCAACGGTGCAACGGGTGAATTTAGCTTGGAATGACGCAGAGCGCAAGCTAGCGTGGATGAAATCAGTTTCAACTCCACTGGCTTTTGTTTTTATGAAGATTTCTGGAAGGAAGGTGTGGGCGCTGGTGAATAGCGGTTTTATGGTGAACCTCCTTCCATCTAGATTTGTTGATTAAATGGGATTGGTTTGGCGGAAATGTGCAATGGGGCTTTGCGCACTTAACGGTGGGGCACGTTGCGTGGATGAGGTTGTGGAGGAGGAAGAGGTTGAGGTTGCAAGGGTCTGTAAACCACTTTCTTTTCTATTGGTTGATTGCAGGGAGGCTATTTTAGGACAGCCATTCATGTCTGGGTTCCGAGCGCAAATGATTTTTGATCCAGAGGCAGGGAGGGAAGCCTTGATGGTGGAAGATTTGTCCGGCGGGCAATTTGAAACCATGATCTGAAATCAGGGGTTGGGGAAGTGGATGCGGGATTTGGAAAGAGAGGAGGAGGAGGACCCTGGCGCGGAGTTGGTCCGCAAGGGTGGTCCGGAGGTGGATTTTGACTAGTCGGCCAAGGTTACCGCACGGAGCAAGCTCCGGCTTTGTGTGGGCGGTTGACCAGTGAGGATCAGGTGGGAAGAAGGGAGGAAGTGGGGGACACGCAAGCGCTGGAAGTAAGTTCCTTTCCTCAGTGTGCATTTCGGGGAGGTACTTCACAAAAACACTATCATTTTTCCACACTTGTGAGCAAAGGCAAAAGCCACGGTTTGGTTTTGACTAGGACCTATGGTAACGGATGTGTGCAGATGGCGCAGTGCAATGTTGGGAAGTATAAGCCGGTCGCGCAAAAGGTCCATCCCTGGAACAAAGCAATGCCGCAGGATCTGAATGGACCACTGCAACCAATCCCTTGATTGTGCAACCCTTGGAAATTTCCGCTGAAGCTGTCAGGATGGGTAACGCAATTGGAGCGGATTACAGATGAGCGGGTTGTGGCCCTTAAATTCTGACCGCCAGGCTTGTTAAGCGGGGAGGAACAAGATTTGCTAATTTTGGTACTCATCCTCCGGGAAAGAGCGCTTGCGTTTGGACCTGAAGAGTGGGGACTGTTAAAGAGCAAGATAGGAGACCCTTATGTGATTCCAACGGTTCTGCAAAAACCTTGGCAGATAAAGCTGATTCCAATTCTGATGGCGGTTGGTGGACCCTTCTTGAAGCTGGTGTGCAAGCGTGTGGGGAAGGGCCTTTTCAAGCAATCCACATCAAGTTACTCGAGTCCAATCTTTGCGGTGGTTAAGCAGGATGGGAAGTCATTAAGGATTGTTCATGATCTGCAGCTGCTCAATTTTTTTACAATCCAAGAAGCGGGAAAACCTCCGTGCATGGACAAGTTTCTGGAATCTATGGCAGGGTGCACGTGCTACAGGCTGGTGGATTTGATGGGCAGATACAATCAGCGCAAACTGAATTGGAGTTTGCGTCCAATGACTGCCTTCAAAACCAGATTGGGAAGGATGCAACTGATGCGGCTGCCGCAAGTTGCAAATAACTCTGTCGCGGTTTCCCAAGCGCAGATGGCGTGGATTCTGAAGGATGATCTTCTGGAGGTGGTGCAGATTTTCATTGACAATATGGCCATCAAAGGCCCAAAGATGGATTACGGAGGGGAAACGCTTATGGACGCTCCGGAAATTTGCTGATTCCTCTGGGAAAACACGCAAACGCTGGGGCGTATCTTGTTCCGGATTGAAGAAGGGGGGCTTACGGTGTTGGGGAAAAAGTTAGCGGTCTGCATACCCACACTGGAGGTTCTGGGACATGTGGTGGCTTCGGATGGAAGGAATATTGCAGAAAAGAAACGCAACAAAGTCCTTGAGTGGCCAACGCTGAAGACTGTATTGCACGTTCTCCAGTTCTTGGGATTGTGTAGCTATGTACGGATTTTCATAAAGGATTTTGAGGAGTTTTCTAGCCCGTTGCCAGCGCAGAATGGACCTGGGGTTTGAACTGTGACATTTCCTTTGACAAACTCAAGGAGATTTTTGGGTGCAATATTGTACTGCAGGACTTGGATTATGATTCCAGAGGAAAAATTTGGCTGTGGATTCAAGCAAGCTTGGCAAGGAGGCAGTGCTGAATCAGGAGGATGAGGGGAAATATTTTCCGCTTCTTTATGGGTCTGTTACGTTTACGCCAATGGTGGTCCGGTATTCACAGCCAAAGTTGGAGCTTTGCAGGGTCACTAAGATTGTGCGGAGGTTGCAGCATTTGCTATGGGGGATTAACTTCATGCTTCTGGTGGATGCAGAGGTGCTGGCGTGGATGATCAATTTGCCAATGCTGCCAAACAAGCCTATTACCAGGTGGGTTGCTTTCCTTCAGTTGTTCTCTTTCATGGTGGTGCATGTTCCAGGGAAGGCCTTTACAATGCCGGGTGCGCTGTCTTGGTACCCGCAGGATGATCTGTACAAAGGCGCGGAACCATTGGATGTGGAGGCCCCAATGGTTAAGGTAGGGGTAATGGAAGTAGGTGTGCAACTTCTGCTCCAGCAGTCTGAGAGGCATGCAGTCCTCATTTTGTATTTGCGGGATCTTTGGTTTCCGGATGGCACACCAGCCAAGATTGTTTGATGGATTTGGCAGTGAGTGGGAAATTTCTACCTGCAGGAAGGACAGCTATGGCGGCAGAGTGCACCGGTACCGCTCGTGGTCATCACATCAAGGGCGGATCAGGAGGTAATTCTAAGGAGTCTGCATGACAATCTTGGTCATTGCTGAAAGCTTGAAATGCAGAAGTGGGTGCAGGAAAGCTTCTGATGGCCGGGGGCAGTATGTGCAGTGCAGGAGTGGGTATGGTTGTGTTAGAATCAACGCTCACTGCACTATCTTATTGTGCTTTAACTCTCTCTCTTTCTAAGAATGTTATCAATGCAGTTATCACAACATATGTCCACATATTTTCAAGAGCACACAACTGCATTAGTGCGTGCTCTTATTTCCTCATTTCTACTTTAATTGTGTACTGAGCGCGCTTCCTTTGTTTTATTTCCTTATATTTTCTCATTCACCTTTCCACTTCAATTGTTGTACCGCGCGGCTACCCGCACTCCACTTCCCACGTGAACCAGTGCAGAAACTCTTACCATCAAGATGCGTAGACTAAACTTGTCAAAGACTGAATCAATCAAAGTTTGACACACTTCAACCGTCACACCACCAACTCTCACTTTGATTTTGCCATCGACAATCCTCAAGAAACAATCTCTATCTCAACTCAACTCAATCAAAGGTACTCTGCAGCCAGCTTGTATAATCGTAAGGATGTTAACATCAACGTCAACTCAACAATCAGTGATTTCTCATCTTTTCCTCCTTTCAGATTGTTCAAGGCGCTCAAGCTCATAATCTTCTGATCACAGCTGGCTTCTCCGGTTAAATCAATTGGCCAACGTAATTGCTTTCCACACTAGTGCCGGTATCACGCACGTAATTGCTTTCCACGCTAGTGCCGGTATCACGCCAACTGCTTATTCACATTTTTTCTTTTCTACAGTATAGGAGTTTGTTTCCTCATCATCTTCATCAACTGATCAACTCCATAACTTAGCCAATCTTCTCACCCGTTGGTTTATCTTCTTGATGCTCTCTTCAGTTCATATTCACATCTTAGTTATGACTCATCGTGTTCTTCTCTTATATGCAATTAAAACACAGTCTGGTCTTGGTTTCCACCTCAAATCTTCACACGGTTAAAAGCCTTCCGCTCTTAATGGACAATCGAACAGGACCTTCTTCTCAAACGCCAGGACCAGGGGGGGACTCAACAAACTACAAATCCTTAGCCATCAAGTCTCTGATAAAATCCACTCCCCTTCTAACAGCCAACAACTACAGTATGTGGCCAAAGAAGTTTGAAAAGTTGTTCAAACTACGGGGCATTTTTTCCACCATGGACAATCCTGACCCTTCAAATCAATTAGAGGATGATACGAACCAGGAATTTGTGGCACACATCATGGCAAAGTTAGACTTGAATACGTACAACAACATCATTGACAATGTCAACGAGGATGACGCAAAGTTAATCTAGATCTTGACTCAAGAGCATTTTGCTTCCTCACAATCAGCTAATAGGGCAAGGGTCTTTAATGGATTCTTGCACCTAACCATGGGCGCCAACATCAATACGTTAGTTACTTCCATTAAAGTCTACCTCAAGAAGTTGACAGAAGTTGGCATAGAGCTACCATCAGACATCATCGCCTACCTCGTGCTGTTCAAATTCCCGGCTTTGATGCAAGGAATGAAATCTCAAATCATGCACACCACCACTGACATGAAGATTGACGTGGTGCTCAATCATCTTATTCAACACAAGAATGAAATCATAGCTCAAGACAATTGGGCTGAACCAGTCAACGTGGCGCTCTATTGAGGACCTAGATGTGAAAATGGCAAACACAATCCCAAGGTCACAACACATTTGGCCAAATCATGCTGGTTTGAATTTCCAGAACTCAAACCCCCCAATACGCACAATTGTGGCAAGAAATATAAACCAACTCAGGAGAAGGAGGCACATTTCTACTCATTCTTCTGCGGTCTGAACTCCGATGTTGTTGTTGCGCCAACTCGATTCATTATGGAATCAGGATGTTCCGTACACATGATAACTGATAAGGATTGATTCAATCACCTCACCTTAAGCGATGGAGCTGGAAAAATCCAAACCGGCAAGAAAGATGCGGCCATCACTATCAAGGGATCCGTAGAGGTGTCACTTGCTACCAGTGACGCCTTCATCACACTATCAGATGCCGTTTGGGTTCCCGAGTCCACTGTGAACCTAATCTCACTTGGAGCCCTTATGACCAAAGGAGCCTTGCTACGTGTCGATTCTTCAATCAATCCAAGCACTTTCAAGCTGTTCAAAGGCAATCGCTGTCTCCTCTTGGGTTTGATCATCAACAATTTATTTGTGATTGATATGGTGCGAAAGTCGAACTCATGTCATTTCTCCCAAGCCGAGCTGTCCGAAATACACCGTTTGTTGGGACACGCCAGCATTGCAAGGATGGAGAAGTTTCTGAATCAGACAATTCCTCCCAACCTCAAAGACAAGTTCGAATGCCTGAGTTGTCACAAATCCATGATCACTGCTCAGCCCTTTAAGTATCAACAGGGCGTTGCTGAGAATGTCTTTGACAAGATTCATCTGGATCTCATGGGACCCATCTCGCCAACTGCCAAGGGAGGGTACAGGTACATTATGAATCTTATTGACTCATTCTCTGGCTATATCTCCTGCTTTCCTCTTAGATCCAAAAATGAAGCGGCGGACTTGATTATCTTCATAATTGAAAATCAACATTGGAAAACCAACCGGTATCCCAGAGAGGTGTGCTCCGATGGAGGGGGAGAGTTTGTGAACACCAAACTCCAATCCTTCTACAAACAACACCACATAAATCAAATAACGAGCAAACCCTACCACTCAAAACACAATGGAAGAGTCAAACGGGCTAATCGCACAATCATGGAGTCCACCCAAGCAACTATATCCAACACTGGACTACCTAAATCAGTCTGGCACGAAGTCGTGCAAGGATGTTGTTTGATGCTCAATCAGATCCCTAAAGTAAAAGGCAATGATTCTCCTTGGTTCAAGATGCACGGCAAGCTCCTACCTGATGGCTATATCAGACCTATAGGCACCTTGCTAACTTACAAATTGAATCAAACTGAAGTTCGGTCCAAACTCGACGAAAAGGGAGCGCCCGGCATCTTGATTGGATTTAATCCCCAACTGTTATCGTACAAGATTGTCAACTCATCCTGCAAGATCATCAACTCTAAACATGTAATCTTCAACAATCAACAACCAATAACCATCCCTCTCATAGATCTGGAAACCAAACATCCAACACTGACTCTCAAACAATCCACACAAGAGCCCGAGGTCAATCCAGTTAACCAACCACCGCAGGTCATCAAAGAGGAATCCAAGGCACCACCCTCAGAATCAGAACCAGAGTTGGACAAATCTACGGATGACAGCTCATCCATCGAAAACAATCTCCGACCAACGCTTTGAGACCAAAGCCAACTATCCAAACCAGAGAGGTATGGCTTCTTATCTGAAAAACTTCCCAAAACTTTGCAAGAAGCCATGAAGATCCCCGTATGGAAGGATTCAGCTCTTTGCGAGTTCACTCAATCAAAGATCAAGAGTTATGGGAAGAAGCAGAAGATGATGAAGTCACCAGTCCATTGAACACCGTGCCAGTATTCAAAATCAAGCAAAACGCCCACGGAGAGCCAGTCACCTACAAGACTCAACTGTGTGTTCAGGGTTTCAATCAATGCTATGGTCTTGACTACTTGGAAACCTACGCGCCTACGGGTAAGGTGGCCTCCTTGAGAGCTGTTCTCACTTACGCAGCTGACAAAAACCTACAACTACTTCAACTTGATGTCAAAGGCGCCTTTCTCCATTCAACTCTCGAAGAACGCGTCTACATCAAAACACCATTTGGCTGTAACAGAAAGTCCAAATATCTCCGACTGAAGAAGTCCCTCTACGGTCTGAAGGAAGCACCCAGAAACGGGTACCGTATGTTAAGCAATTGGATCAAATCTCAAGGATTTGAGGAGTCAAAAGGGGATCCTTGCTTGTACATTGGCACCGACAAGACTTCAGTTGTGTTCTTCCATGTCGACGACCTCATTGTGACCGGAGATGTAAGTTGCTTCAAGGATGCTTTTCTATCTAAATTTTGCAACTCTTCAGCCCACAAACCCAATACCTTACTCGGTATGAAAGTGGAACGTTGTGACAACTTAATCCAACTTTCACTGCCTCTACACATTAAGAAGGGACTGAATGAACTCAACATGACAAACTGCCAACCCATATCCACGCCTCACACTCCAGGACTCCACCTCCAGCCGGCTGACAATGAAGACCATAAAAAGTTTTTGGAGCTCAATATAAATTATCGGTCACCTATTGGGCGACTGAACTTCATTGCAGGCCTTGCAAGACCGGACATCAGCTTTGCCGTCTCCAGTCTGGCCAAATATTGTGATTGACCCGGTCTGAGCCACTGGAATGAAGTTCTACACGTGTGGAAGTATCTCTCAAAAACCAAGGATCTCACCCTGACTCTTGGTCCTCGTTCAATCTCCGATCAACTTGTGTGTTTCAGCGACGCCACTTGGGGCAATGACCCGGTCTCAAGGATTTCCCAAAGCAGGTTCATCTGTTCATTCAAAGGAAGTCCGCTGTACTGGACCAGTAGGCGTCAACAATGCATCACGCAATCCTCTACCGAATCAGAATGCGTGGCTCTATCAAGTTGTCACTTAGAAGCGCGTTGGTTGAAAACACTAATTGAGGAAATATACAGATTGCAATTCAAATGTCCTTTGCACCTCATCGACAACAAAGGGCTAGATGACAAGATAAAGAAGTTTGGCTCAAATTCAAAAGTTAAACATATTGACCTCAAAACAAAAAGCTTTAGAAACAACTACAAGGATGGGCTTATAGACGTTCGGCTCATTCCTTCCCTCTCCATGACTGCCAACGCTCTCACCAAAGCAGCCAACAAGGTTTTGATAACACGACTTGTAAATACATTTAGCTCTCTATATCACTGATTCTTGAGTTGAGGGGGGGTGTTAGAATCAACGCTCACTGCACTATCTTATTGTGCTTTAACTCTCTCTCTTTCTAAGAATGTTATCAATGCAGTTATCACAACATATGTCCACATATTTTCAAGAGCACACAACTGCATTAGTGCGTGCTCTTATTTCCTCATTTCTACTTTAATTGTGTACTGAGCGCGCTTCCTTTGTTTTATTTCCTTATATTTTCTCATTCACCTTTCCACTTCAATTGTTGTACCGCGCGGCTACCCGCACTCCACTTCCCACGTGAACCGGTGCAGAAACTCTTACCATCAAGATGCGTAGACTAAACTCGTCAAAGACTGAATCAATCAAAGTTTTACACACTTCAACCGTCACACCACCAACTCCCACTTCAATTTTGCCATTGACAATCCTCAAGAAACAATCTCTATCTCAACTCAACTCAATCAAAGGTACTCTGCAGCCAGCTTGTATAATCGTGAGGATGTTAACATCAACGTCAACTCAACAATCAGCGATCTCTCATCTTTTCCTCCTTTCAGATCGTTCAAGGCGCTCGAGTTCATAATCTTCTGATCACAGCTGGCTTCTCCGGTTAAATCAATTGGCCAACGTAATTGCTTTCCATGCTATTGCCGGTATCACGCCAACTGCTTATTCACATTTTTTCTTTTCTACAGTATAGGAGTTTGTTTCCTCATCATCTTCATCAACTGATCAACTCCATAACTTAGCCAATCTTCTCACCCGTTGGTTTATCTTCTTGATGCTCTCTTCAGTTCATATTCACATCTTAGTTATGACTCATCGTGTTCTTCTCTTATATTCAATTAAAACACAGTCTGTTCTTGGTTTCCACCTCAAATCTTCACAGTTTGTGCAAAGCGTGTCAGAAGAGGAGTGCAACGTTACCTTGCAAAGTAGGTATCCCAACTGGAGAGGAAGCCTTGTTTGGGCGGGTTTCTCTGGATGTTGTGCACATCAAGGTAGGTAAGTTCGCGTACCTCCTTGTTGTGCAGGACAATCTGTTGGGATGGGTGGAAGCGCAGCCTCTGGTGAAGCTTTTGGCAGAGAAAGTTGGGCAGTTTCTGGAGGAAGATTGGTTTGCGTGTTATGGATCACTTTGGCTGGTAAGGGTTGATAGGGGTGCGGAGTTCTGGGGACAGTTGGCGGAGTTAGTACAAATTTGTGGAGCAAAGTTTGGGTGAGTGACAGAGCACTATCTAGAAGGCGCGGGGATGATTGAGCGCAGTCACCAGCCAATCAAGGACATGATGGTGAAAATTTGCGGTGAGGATGGCAAGAGGTGGCAGGAAACCCTTCCAGTAGTTCTTTTTGCGGATTGGATTTTGGTGAAGATATAAACGGGTTATTTGCCATATAAGCTGCTATTTGGTCAGCAACCCGTTATGCCAATTGACATCAATCTGGAAACCTTTCTGGGTATTGATTGGTAGAAGGTTAAGATGGCTGCGGATCTAGTCAAGGCCTACACCAAGCAACTCCTGCAACGGGACAAGATGTTGGAGAAAGCGGCTGGAAGGCTGAAGGGAACTTGCACAAAGTACGTCTGCTACTGGGACAAGCGCTGCACGCATAAAATCCGGGATCCGTTGCAGAAGGGGGACTTGGTTCTGCTTTACAACCGGAGCCTGGAAACTCAATGGGGGAAGCTGTTTGCTAATCAATTGAATGGGCCTTTCCACGTGCTTTCCAAGTTCACCAGAGGTAGCTACCAGTTGGAGGAATAGGATGGAACTCTGCTCAAACAGAAGGCCGCGGCTTCGCACGTGAAACGGTTCTTTTCCCGGGGCTCAACTTCATTCAAAAAGATGGCTGGTTTGGATAGCAAAGGGGACAACAAAGCGGATCCTTCCTCCAAGGACAAGCCTGCGCGCGCACCTCGCATCTGGCAAAGTAAAAAACTGCAGACTGCTGGGGACAGCAGCCAAGTTGGGGGGGAACAATGGATGAATAGGGGATATGATTTTGTTTGGTGAGGTGGTGTTCTAGCCAGTTCACAGCCAGAATAACTAGACACCCCAGAATGTTTGTTTTCTTATCTTCTTCTCTCTGGATTGGCTATGGGATTATTTTTGGCTATGGATGATTTCTTGTAGATATGGGCATGGCGCAAAGCTTGGTTGGCAGATGCGAGGAAAAGCCCCACATTCCAGAAGCAAATGCATGGACAATTTCCAACGGATGATTCAGGGAACTAGGAAAGCGCGTGGCGCAGAATGGATGTGGGTCAAAGATCAAAGGTTC
Source organism: Puccinia polysora (assembly GCA_025617555.3). NCBI lineage: Eukaryota > Fungi > Basidiomycota > Pucciniomycetes > Pucciniales > Pucciniaceae > Puccinia > Puccinia polysora. The sequence goes on from CM062640.1 coordinate 6,311,791, forward strand.
AGGCTTGGCAATGGGTTGGTGTTTAAAAAAAAAATCTTTTTAAGTTTTCTTGGTTATCTTATAGGTGGAAGGTGCAAATGGGTTTGGGCGGATTCTTTTTCTTTCTCTCTCCCAAGGTTGTGCGCGCGCGGCTGGTTTTCTTTGTACTCTCTCTGTTCTGTAGATGGGTACAGGGAAATGTGTGGCAGTTTGTCTGGGGAAGTCCAGTTACCTTGAGTGGATACTTCCCACTCTCATGGGTTGCTCTCAAAAGCGCAGATCTTGCGGGCGGATGTTCTTACTCTCACTGGAAAATCTCAGTGGCGCGGATGCATCTCACTCTTGCAGATCTAGCGTGTGGCTCTTATTTCTCTCAAAGGTTCTCAAAAAGCCCAAAGGCTACTCAGGATGGCGCGGCAAAAGTCCTTATCTGTGCATAGGCGCGGGGAAGGATACAAGATGAAAGAAAGGAAGAGAAAGGGGGGGCAATCCAACTATGTTGGCCAAGTCCTCATCACTTCCTCCGCGTCTGCACAAGCCGCTAAGGCTAGGGATTGGAAAGCCGCCCAGACCTTGCGTAGCACATTCGCAGTGTGCGCGTAGGGAACCTCTAGAAATCACCAGAGTAGTTTGTCCGTGTTGTTCACCATTGCATCAAACCTTGCAAAGGGAAGTCCCGGAACTAAAGGGATCTCCAGGATTTGGGAGTCGCAGCCAGAGGGGTTGCAGTGATTGCGGGTTCCAGTGACAACTTGATCACCATGGGAGACGGCACGGGAATGCGCTCCGGTGATGACCTGGGAACCGGTGATGGTGCTGGCGGCGGAGGAGATGAAACCAGAGGTGGAGCTTGTCTTGGAGGAGTAGGGGGACGCGGTGGCGGCGGAGGAGGAGCTGTCCTTGGTGGTGGTATGAGGAGGCACGGCTGGATGATTTGGGATCCTTGGTTCCATTGCTGGTACATTCATTTGTACCTGTGCAGTGCACTCATGGGTGGCATTCCAGAAGTCCGCAAAGTTTGGAAAATCCTGACGCCTAGGAGGTCCAGCCTGGCGGAAAGGCAAGCCCAAGTTGCAACTCTCACGCAATGGAAGATTTTGGGGGGAGCGTGGCAGAAGGTTGTGAGGCAAGCCAGGCGGGGTCCACTCATTGGTTGATATCTCCTTGTTGCTTGAGATCATAAAGGAGTCATGGCGGGTCCTCTTGCGCGGGCAACCTTTGGGGCGGTCGCGTGGCATGCCCTCCAATAGGGAGCAGCGGTGGTGTCTGGCTTGGCATGGGACACAGGTGCACGGGCCCGGAAGGATGTGGCACAAGAAGCTGTTCTGGCTGCAGTATGTGCAGGGCATGTTTGGTGAAGAGTAGCAGATGGATCTTTTCTTTCTTTGGTCTGATGAAGGGGTGCAGAGGGGAAGGTGGGATAGCTGTTGTATGATTGGGGGCAGGTGAGAAAGTGGTGGATCTCTGGGGACAGAACTCAAGTTGGGGGGGATGTGGTAGTCTGTTATAAATGCAAGTTGGAATTGGCTGCGCGCTGCGAACTCAGCAGTAGTGGCGGGCTCAGCAGGGGTAGCACCCTCAACAATGGGTGCAGCTTTGCCGCAGCAAGTTGCCCTGTGGGCTCAGCAGCAGTCAAATTGGGCTCAGCATCTGGAGACGCGGGACGGATTGGATTGGATTCAACGGATAGCGCAGGGATTGCGCATCACAAGAAACAGATCAGATTGCACGGATATATCTTGGATATCTGGAATAGCGCGTCAGTTCAATGCAGACATGCGGGGGGCTCCAATTTGGGCGCGGCGCAAGGGCTGCGTCATGAGAAGGATGAACTGGGTGGACATAATGGCAGGCAGGCAATACAGATGGATATGGGATATGGGGTGTGGATTATGGGATGGGAAGGATAGGGTTGGGGCTAGGGTTCTGTGCTTGGGGGTTGTATTTCATTATTCTTGCTTGTTTCTGGTTGTACTTAGGTTAGGGTTGAGGGGGGAGTTACTTATGCTGCATCCTCAACCCGGTTGGAGGATCATCATTGGATCACAGAGGATCATATTGGGTTGTCATAGGTTTTGGAAGGATCTTTAATCTCAATTCTCTATCTCTCAGTCAAAGGGTGAAAAGCTTCACTCAGGTTTTACAGACGCAAGGGATAAATAACTTCCAAACTTGGGAACAATTAAACAAGAATTCCTCTTCTGAATTCCACAGCGCAGGTTTTGGTTGCAGGTGGTTATGGAATGCTTTTGACAAGCGGATGAGGTGCAAGGTCAGCGGGAGGTTGGGTACAAAGGCAAGAAAGGCGCACAAGGTGGTTATAATTATGGCCAGAAATTAGCTTAGGCAAATCAGCATTATTTAAAGCAAAAGAAATTCTGGACACCTTGTGTCAATAATTGCTTGATGGGCTCTCACAATGGGGCAACACGTTGGATGATATTGTTGATTAATTTGATTTTATGATGAATGAATGGATGGAAAACAACAGGGAGAAGAGCTCCTTAAGTACAAAAGATTGGCCTCTTGTGAGCCCATGATACAACATGCCAAAAGGCAAATTTTTTGCTCCAAAAGAGCTCTACAGGCTCTACAGGGCTTGTTACTTGGTTTGGGCTACATCAGTCCCTGTACCCTTACAACCAGCCTATTCTGGTTGTTTCTGGTGTTTCCACCTCATTGGGGCTGAGCCATCCCCTGTGCTGTTCAATCCCTGGGCTGGTTGTCTGTTGCAACAAGTCCTATTGCCTCACACACTGGCTGGTTGCCTCATGCAACCAGCCCCTGGCCATACAAATGGCCAGGTGGGACCCAGGACACACCTGGGTCTGGTCTCAGACTCACATGGGGGGGGTGACCAGCAGACATGCTTTCAGCCTCCTGGATGCCAAGACCCTTGCTATCCTTTAGCTACCAGAGGTGATAGAGTAAATAATAAATATATTATTTAATAAATGCAGCAAAAATCCATAGAATACTTGGATTAAGCTTATTGCAAGGTTAAATGGTTTGGTTATTTTTTATTGTTTCGAATCAAAATTGATTATTAAATATTTTTAGAGGTGCCAAAATTATATTGGGGATCTTTAACACCTCTCTTCAGGGATTTCAGTATGAAAACACGTAGTCCTGGTTACTTTGGGTTCTTTAGTTTAAAGATTATTATACCCAAAGATAATATGTATATAAAATACACAATTGAGTGGCAGGGCCTTGTAGCCAAGCTACCACGACAGAGAAAGGATAATAAGACTCACTGGTATATTATTAAATCCTTTGGTTATCTGTTTGAGACGGGTACAGATGGGTTAAACCTGTATACTGGGTTTATAAGGTTGTTCAGCAGTTTTAATTGATAAAAAGAGGTTTGAGGACAGATATTATTGATAAGACATTGCCATAAATCACTTACTTATCTCTTATAAGTACTTGATTACCTTGGCACGGCGTCTGGATATGAATATTACTGGGTCTCTGCCCATCAATATCCTCAAAAGAGCTCTTTATTTATAGCTTTTGGAGTCCCAATATGGTCCTTCTGAGGGTTTTAGGTGCTCAAAGGGACGGACACTAAGGCTAGCAGGCTAACCGGGGGTAGGCTGTCATGTTTTCTTGGTGCTATAGCCCGGGTAGTATCTAATTCCTTAGGGTATGGGAATTATTCTACCTTATATTAGACATTAGGACGTGTGAATAACACTAATCTGTCCTATTTATGTATTATTTAATTAATTATCCTTAGTAAATGTTCCCAGTAATTTAATAGTTATATTAATAGACATTTCTACGTACATTTTGATGTCAGGTAAGTTCTCATTTTGTATTGTATAACTGGAGTAAAATTCATAATATTGATTTTGCTCTTTATTTTCGAGTTCCAGTTGATTTTTTAAGATAATTAATTAAAAATATAATTCATGAGAATTCATGTAGTATTATTATATCATTATCTTTCTTAGTATGTCACAAAGATATTGATGTATAGCAATTCTCATAAAAGTATATTAAAGTATTTTAATATATTTTTAGAAGCTGTCATTTTCTTATTTTCGACATTCTTGGTACTTTGCATTATATTAAGTAAAAAATACGTGTAAGGGTTATTTATGTATTTTTATATAATATTATGTATTTTTAGACAGTCTACTATCCACGGGAACCTTTATTACATATTTAGAAAGTTGCCGTGTATGTTGTAGCCTGTTTACGCGGTACCTGAGCCTCTCAGGCCGCCTGTCACTCTGTCAGCCCGTAGTCCTGCAGCTGCATACTTGTCAGAGGCCCGGGGCTGCGTACACAACCTCGACGGGTTGACAAGGCTGTATCTCAGCCGCGCGCGGGTGCTTTGGCTGCCGCGGCTGGATGCGGGAATTGTGACAAAACACATTTCTGCCCGTAACTCCTAAAATATACACAACACCTCAATTCTGACTGAATTTTAGGTGTGAAACCTATAAGTGACCATGTGTGTGAAATATTTAATTGACCAAAAGCTCAATAATGGAGCCATAGTATTTTGGTTTTTCTTTCCTTAATTATTCAAAAATATAAGGAGTTGGATTTCAAGGGTGGGGTCAGTGAGTGACCCTACCTAACTTTGGGTGGAAAATCAATTTCTGTAATAATATATATGGTCTTCCTACTCCTTCTTAGGTTAATTGTATTATTATTATTTTTATGTTATTTTTGTTACTTTTGCAGCTTGCTCTGCAATAGTAGCAAGCTGACACATGCTGTCCCCCCCCCTCTTTCTCTCAGATCCCTGGAGGGGGTGGTCAAATCCCCCTAACAGGGGCCCTGGGGGTTGATACCCCCAGGGCATTGTCAATGGAAGTGGACTGGGGGGTGGTCAAATCCCCTCAGCCCCATTGCTCCTCCCCCTCAGTAAAGGGGGGGGGGGGAGAGTGCCCCTTGTTGCTTTGATGGTGAAGGGGTGGTCAGGTCCCCCCCACCGCTGGTTGCTCTGTTGCAACCAGCCTTGTCATCCCCTGGGCAAGGGGGTAATGAAATCCCCCCTGCCCTGACCAACCACCTTGTTGCCGTTGGTTGCTGGATGGTTCAACCCAGCCAGCCACCCCCTCCCCCTTGCAATGGGAAGCAAGGGGAGGGGGAGGGAGCCAGGGCCGCTGGCCCTTGCTCCTGCGGCGGTGGCTGCCGTTAGCAACTGGCCGGGCCCGCGCGGGATCCCTCTTCCGCCACAACAGTCCTGCGTGGGCCAAAAGAAGGGATAAAAGTGGCCCCAAGCAGGCCACGGCACAGGCAGCAGCCCCAAGCGGGCGGCGGCCCCAATGGGCTGCCCCAAGCCGGAAACCTGAGACAAACACACTTTGGCAGGCCAGCCCGTCTGGCCAAGTATGTCCAAAATAAACCTTGGGCCCAATTAGGCCCATACAAGCCCATCTGGCTGTATTTGCCCATATCCCCCACTGGGCCCGTTAGGGCCCATGTACCAATGAGCCTGTTTCACCCGTTTTGAGGCCAGTTTCCCCAAATGAGTGACATCCACACAGGCCCGTATGGTCCTTGTGAGTGTCCAATGGGCCAGAGAGGCCCATATGTGCATCCCATTTGGATTACACTTATACGTAGCACACGTGTAAGTGCATACCTATTTTAACAAAGGTGAGGGGGAGGTTGGGTACAAAGGCAAGACAGGAGTGCGAGGTGCGCGGGAGTTTTGGGAATGGGGATCATGCGCGGTAGTAAATTTTGCGGCTTGGTTGCTCTGGAGCCTTCCATTATCTCCAATCCCTGTAGCTCCAGATTGATATTGATCTTTGCGGAGGTCCTTTGCAAGAATTGGACCACGCCAAAATACAGGTCCAAGGAGTTTGGATTTGAATACAGCTTTCACGTGTTTGCTTAGTTGGTAAGTCCCCATTTCTTCTCTCCTTTTCTGTATTTTTTTTTCTATGTTTATTTTTATATTAATTTTTCTCATGACTCAATGCCCAAATACTCATGCTGACGACATACTTGTGGCTTGATTAGTTTTTCAACATATTTAGATCATTATCACAACAGTACTCCCCCCTTCCTTAACTCAACGCAGGTATTCAAAAAAATAGGGGCCCAAAGTCATTGCGGGCAGTCATAGCAAGTGCCCTATATTTTAGATTGATTGGTCAATTGATTTTTTTTGTTTTTTTATTGTATTTATTTATTTATTATTATTTTTATAACCTTCCAATTGATGTGAGGTCTGCAGGGCCCCAGGCGTTTACAGCAAATAGGGGTGTTGTGCAAGGTGATTGTACAAAGATGGAGCACTACTGGTTTCTGAAAGCCAGATTTGATAATCAATTGCCGCGGCTCCACTTGATGTTAATCTTCCGGCAGCCACTTCTTTGGGCGCGGATTGAGAATGGTATGGTCATGTGCAGTTTTAAATTGTTAATTCCCTGTATTTCTTCTTCAATATTCTTCTTAATCTGTAAGCCCCTATTTGTTCTTTCTATCTCTGATCCATGCCAACTCTGTGCTAATCCCATTCTTTTATTTCATTTCCAAAAACCGCAAGGCTATTCTGTTGGATTTGGTACTGGCTTCCTTGTGGGTTCATTAAATGTTGGAAATTTAAGCTTCACATCAAGTTTCCTACATCTTCCACCAAATACAGCCACCAATCCTTCCATCTGTAAGTCAATTTTCTCTCCTTCAGTTCCCATTTCTCTTGAAACCCATCTGGATGGATTCCGCGCTAGGGCCCAATTAATTTGTGGCTTAATTCCATCTCTGGCAAACCATCTGGCCTAGATGACTGCAGGGAGGATTTCATTGGATTGATGCTGGATTCTTTGTTGGCCAACCTAGGTAAGTGTTGAATATTTCAATCCATTGATTGATGTATTCCTTTATCTTTTTAATAAATCTCATTTTTTTATTGCTTGTTGCACATGGTGCAGGGTGGGTTTCACATTGATCAATCAAATCTTTTTTTTTAGCCGTTTTGGTGCCTCTTGCCTATGTCTCAATGAAGATTGCGGGCAGGAAGGTGTTGGAAATGGTGGACAGTGGGTTGATGGTCAATCTGCTCCCATCAAAATTGGTGGATGAGTTGGGGCTGGTTTGAAGGAAGTGCGCTATGGGATTACAGGAGCTCAATGGAGGGGAATGTTGGTTGGATGGGGTGGTGGAGGTCGCAAAGTTCCGGAAGTTGCTGTTTTTTCTCTTGGTCAAGTGCGGCAACATAATTTTGGGTTGGCCATTTATGTTTGCGTTCTGGGCCCGGATGGTGTTTAATGCGGAGGAATGGACGGAGGCGCTGACAGTGGAAGATGCGTCTGGGGAAAGGTTCAAGACAACAATCTGCAACCACAGGAAGGGGAAATGGGTGCAACCAGCGGCAGCCGGCAAAGAGGCAGAATCCAACAGGGGAAAACCGTGAGGGTTTCCCCGCGGAGGATTTTGCCTAGTCAACCACGTGTACCGCACGGGACAGGCTCTGGTTTTGTGCAGGCGGTCAACTATGAAGGAGCAGGAGGGGGAAGGAAGTGCCCGGAGGGCATGGAGGGCAGAAGTACGTCCTCTTCCTCAGTATGCGCCATTGGAAGGTACTGTGTTTCAAAAACCCTACCATAGTGCCACGCTTGTGATCAAAGGCAAGAGCCGCGGGTTAATTATTTCCAGGATTCACAAGGACAACATTGGATGCATAAGGATGGTCAGGTGCAAGGCGGGACGGTACAAGCCTGTGGCACAAAAGGTTTGGCCCCGGAACAAGCCAATGCCGCAGGAACTGAAGGGGCCTCTAAGGTCGATTTCCTGGTCTTGGGACCCCTGGGTAAGTCCGTTGAAGAAGTTTAGGTGGGTTACACGGTTGGCGCGGATTGAGGCGCTTAATTTTGGGCCAACGGAGTGGTTGAGTGCAGAGGAGAAGGATTTTCTGGCATTGGTGTTTGTGCTTCGCAAAAAGGCCCTTGCCTTTGGGCCTGACAAGCGCGGATTGCTGAGGAACAAGTTTGGCAATCCCTATGTGATCCCCATGGTGCCGCACAAGCCCTGGCAGATCAAGCCCATTCCAATCCCTCAGACTGTGTGGGAACCCTTTTTGGAACTGGTCCGGGAGCACATGAGGACGGGGTTTTATGAGCAGTCCACATTGAGCTACTCTAGCCCGATCTTTGTGGTTGTTAAACAGGATGGAAAGTTGCTTACAATTGTTCATGACCTGCAGCGGCTTAACTCATTCACCATCCCAGACGCGGGATTACCCCCGCGTGTGGAAAAGTTCCTGGAATCAATGGAAGGGTGCGCATGTTAAGGATTGGTCAATGTAATGGGGGGGGTATGATCAGCGCAAGCTCCATCCCGACTCGCGGCTGTTAACTGCGTTTGAGACAGGATCGGGGAGGATGCAGCTAACGCGGTTGCCGCAGGGCGCCACAAACTTGGTGGCGGTTTATCAGGCCCAGATGACGTGGATTCTGCGGGACAACATTCCGGACAGGGTTCTTATTTTCATCAAAGACACAGGAATCAAGGGACCAAAGGCGGATTACGGGGGTGCAGTGTTAGAGGAAGCCCTGAAGATCCGCCGCTTCATCTGGGAGTACGTGCCAATGTTGGAGTGGGTCTTGTTCCAAATTGAGGAGGCAGGGCTTACAGTGTTGGGGAGTAAGTTTGCAGTTTTTGTTCCGGCGCTAGAAGTGCTAGGACATGTGGTGGCTTTTGACGGCAGGAGAATCACGGTGAAGAAACGGAACAAAGTCCTTGAATGGCTGACCCTGAGGATGCCTTTGCATATCCTCCAATTCCTGGGACTGTGCAGTTACGTTTGCATGTTCATTGAGCGGTTTGCAGAAGTTGAAATTCTGCTGCAGGCGCTAACACAGAAGGGTGTGGTGTGGGAATAGATGGCAAGGTGTGATGCTGCCTTTGCAAAGCTCAAGGAGACTGAGGGCCGCAACATTGTCCGCCGGGACCTTGACTACAACACGGGAGGGATCCGCTTGGCCGTTGACTCTAGAAAGTTTGGGGCAGGCGGCGTCCTGACGCAGGAAGAGGATGGTAAGGACAGGCCGGTTCTCTACAAGTCCGTGATGTTTACTGCAACGGAGATTTGGTATTTTCAGCCAAAGCTGGAATTATGCGGAGTCACCAAAATCGTGCGGAGGCTTCAGCACCTGCTTTGGGGGGTACACTTTGAGCTGTTGGTTGATGCAGAGGCCCTGGTGCGGATGATAAATTCTCCAATGCTGCCAAACGCTCCTATGACTAGGTGGGTGGCGTTTCTTCAGCTCTTCACTTTTGGTGTGGTTCATGTTCTGGGGAAGGAGTTCACAATGCCCAAAGTTCTGTTGTGGTATCCGCGGGAGGACCCGTTTGAGGGGGCAGAACCCCTGGACGTGGAGTCTCTGGTTATCCGCATAGGTATGGTGGAGACGGGGGTCATCCTTCTGCTGCAGCAGTCCAGGCGTTACGCAAACTTGTTCTCCTTTTTGCAGGATCTTTGGTTTCCCAAAGGTATGTCAGGGGCGTTAATTCAATGGGAAAAGCAGCGGACAACCAACTTCTACTTGCACAAAGGACAACTGTGGCAGCAGAGTACCCCAGTGCCTTTGGTGGTCGCAACATCAAGGAAGGACCAGGAAATGATTCTGAGGTGTCTTCACAACAACCTTGGCCACCGGGGCAAGATCAAAACGCAGAGGCGGATGAAAGAAAGGTTCTGGTGGCTGGGTGTGGTGCGCGCGGTGCGTGAATGGGTGAAGTCTTGCAAAGCGTGTCAACGGTGGAGCTCTAGGCTGCCCAGGGAGGTGGGTCACCCTACGGGGGAGGACGCGCTGTTTGGGCGGGTCTCCCTTGATGTGGTCCACATAAAGGCGGGAAAGTTTGCGTACCTGCTGGTTGTGCGGGATGATCTATTGGGTTGGGTCAAGGCTTGTCCTCTGGTGAAGTTGTTGGCGGAGAAGGTTGCTCAGTTTCTAGAGGAAGAGTGGTTTGCACAGTACGGTTTGCTTTGCCTGGTCACCGTTGATGGAGGCGCTGAGCTCTGGGGTTGTTTGATGACGCTGGTCCAGAATTGTGGAGCTAATTTTGGGAGGGTCACGGAGTACTATCCGGAGGGCACTGGGATGATTGAACGCGGTCATTAGCCTATCAAGGACGCCCTGGTAAAGATGTGCGGTGAGGACGGCAAGCGGTGGCAGGAGGCCCTTCCGGTGGTCCTCTTTGCAGACAGGGTCTTGGTCAAATGCTCAATGGGCTACTTGCCTTATGAACTTCTCTACGGACAGCATCCAGTGCTTCCAGTGGACATTGAGCTGGAAACCTTCTTGGGCGTGGACTGGTGGAAGGTGAAGACCTCTGCGGAGCTCATGGAGGCACGCGCCAAACAGCTTCTCCAATGGGACAAGGCCCTGGCAAATGCCGCAGAAAGGTTGCCAAAGACTAGGACGGCATTGGTCCGCTATTGGGGCAAGCGTTGTTCCCATTTCCTCTGGGATCTGTTGCAGAAGGGGGACTTGTTCCTGCTGTACAACCGGAGTCTGGAGTCCCAGTGGGGTAAGCTTTTTGCCAACCAATGGAACAGCCCCTTCCGCGTGGCATCCAAGTTTGAGGGCGGGAATTATCAGCTGGAGTAATTGGACGGGGCGCCACTCAAACAGAAGGCCGCGGCTTGGCACTTGAAGCGCTTCTTTGCACGCGGCTCCACCTCCTTTGACAAGACAGCCGGCGATGGCGCGGATGCAGGGGATGGTGCCAATGGTTCAGGATTGGTAGATGGATTGGGCTCTTTGGCTGAGGAGGAGCCCGTGCGCAACGCGCTGCCTTGAAGGAGCAAGAGGCTAAAAACTGCTGGGGACAGCCATCAAGCCGGGGGGAAGAAAGTAGGTCAAAAGTTTGATTTGGTGAGGGGGTGCTCTAGCCGGTTCACAGCCGGAATAACTAGACACCCCAGAATGTTTGTTTTCTTATTTCTTGAATACATTGCTTTGTGAGTTGGTACTGGTTTTGGTTATGATTGGTTTCAGGGATGCGGGCAAAGTGCAAGCCGGGTCCATAAACACAAGGACAAGCCCCGCAGTTGGGTAATGCGGGACAAGGAACGGAGGCCCGGTGTTAGCAAAAAAAAAAAACTTTTTCTTTTTGGGTTTGGTTCTTTTCTCTGTCTTCTCTTTATCAGTTTTCTTCTCCTAAAACGTAATGGGTGAGGAGTATACGTGGGACACATACGGGACAGGTCTGATTTGGTGAGGGGGTGTCCTAGCCAGTTCACAGCCAGAACAGCTAGACAACCCAGAGTGTTTGTTTCCTCAACTTCTTTTCCTCTCTTGGATGACTGTGTGCGCGCGCTGGTGGAGGGTGGTTGTGTTTGTTGCAGGTTAGGTACAGGGAACTGTGTGGCAGTTTGGCTGGGGCGGTCCAGGTACCCTCCGGGGAACTTTGTTGGCTCAGGATGCAGGCGCGGATCTCAATCTCACTCTCATTCTCACCAGGACGCGGGCGCGGATCTCAATCTCACTCTCATTCTCACTTAATGACGCGCGGATTGGGAACTTTCTTTAAAACTCACTCAGGACGTGGGGATGTTTCCACAGGAAAACCCTCTGAGAAAGGACGCACGCGCAGAAGACGTGTATTTTTCTAATCAGGGGAAGTGCAGTACAATGAAAAACACAGAAAGAGGGAAGGGGGGAGAGGGGGGGCAATGCGCCTAAGCCATTTTCATCATTTCCTCTATGTCCCCCTGCGAAAACGCCAGTAAGGCCCGGAAAGACTCCAAGAGCTTGCGCCGGGATTCCAAGGATTGAGCACCGGGGGTTGCTAGGAAGTTGTGGAGCATTGCGGTCAACCTTTCAGAAAAGATCTCAAATCAGGCTGCCGGGAGTGCCAAAACAATGGGGATTTCCAGGATCTTGGGTGGGCTGGGGGGAGGTGGGACTGGTGAGGAGGGGGCCTCCAGAGGACCATCTGGGGGGCTTGGTCCAACAGGAGGTGACAACAAGATGACAATGGCTGACGCGGGCGGTGGAGGGGTGCCTTGCAGGGTTGGGGGCCTCTTGTCCAAGTCTGACAAGTACCAAGAAGCGGGGGCCGGGGAAGGGGCCCAAGGAGGAGCCAGAGGAGCAGCCGCGCAAAGTCAAAGGATTTCATTGATACGCGGGTCCCTTGAGATGGTTTCATTGTCTGATACCACGAACGGGTCTGGACGGGCCCTCTTGCGCGGGCTGGAATGGGAGGCTGGGGCATTCCCTTGCTAATCAAGCAGCGGCGGTGGCCGCAACGGCAAGCGCTGCAGGCACGTCGACCAGGAACAATTAAACATGCGTGCCCGTTCTGGGCGCAGAAATTGCAGGGGATCATAGTGTTGGTGGAAGTTGGAAGGAGGGGCGGGGCTAGTAGCTGGGGTGGACTGGGAGTAGGGGGGGTGGTCCGGTAGCGCATTAGGGTCAGGGTAGTGATGGAAGGACCTCTGGGGACAGAACTCAACTGGGGGGGTGTTGTGTTGTATTTATAACCTCAGATTGGGAGCTGCGTTGTGGGCTGCGCGCTCAGCAGTTGGATAGGTTGGGCTCAGCATTTGGGGTGCGTGCAGTCTCAGCAGTGCCTGCTGCGGGCTCAGCAGCAGTGGATGAGGGCTCAGCAGCAAGGATTGCGGGGCTTGGCACCAGGTAAGGGTTGGGCCTACTCTGGGGGGTGCAGGGCCGCAACCCACCCAGGGAACGCGGACCAAGTGATGGAGCCGGCCTGACCAAGCTTGCAGGTGGCTAGTCCAGAAGGGGAGGGCAGGGCAATCAGGGGTTATACGGGCCAGGGAGGTTTGCGCGGGCATAAGCGCGGGCCAACCAACAGATTGCGGGATCCGCAGACGCGCGCGTATGGATAAACCCAGGGGGCTCCAAGTAGGGCGCGGCGGAGGGCTGCGCCATGAGAAGAAAGAACCGGACATACGTGATATCAAAGGGGAGGGTTTCAGACAGGGTGGGTGGTACAGGGTAGGGTTAGGGTGGAGCTAGAGTTCTGTACTTGGGGTCATATTTCATCTATCTTGTTGCTTGTGGTTGTACCTAGGTTAGGGTTGAGAGGGAGGACTCAAAAATACCTCACTCTCAACTCCGGGTTGGGTCATCATCATATATCATCATCACTGGACCACCAGGGAATGGTATGGGAAGGATTGGAAGGGAGGAATTTATCTTGTCATCACTCTCTCTATTCTTAAACTCATTGCATCCAATCTCCTTACAGACGCTTAGACCAATAAATTCTGGAACTTGAGGACAACTTCAGGGGGTATCACCTCTCTTGTTTCCACCACGGATTACTCACTCTTGCGGGTTGCTCTCAAAAGTGCCAATCTCAGTGGCGCAAATTTCTCACTCTCACCAAATACTTGCAGTGGTGCGGATTCCTCACTCTTGTGGATCTTGCCTGCGGCTCTTATTTCTCTCAGGGTTTTCACAAAGCCCAAAGGCTGCTCAGGATGGCCCGGCAAAAGTCCTTATCTTTGCATAGGTGCAGGGAAGGATACAAGATAGATGAAAGAAAGGAAGAGAAAGAGGGGGCAATCTGCCTACGTTGTCTGAGTCCTCATCAATTCCTCTGCTTCCGCGCAAGCTGCCACAGCTAGGGATTGGAAAGCCTCCAAGACCTTGCGTTGCGCATTGGCAGTGTGCGCATAGGGAACCGCTAAAAAGCCCCGGAGGAGTTTGTCCACGTTGTTCACCATTGCGTTGAACCTTGCCAAGGGAAGTGCCAGAACTAGGGGGATCTCCAGGATCTTGGGAGTTGCAGCAGCTGCGGGTTCCGGTGATGACTTTATCACCACGGGAGACAGCGCGTGCGCAGGATCTGGTGATGGTGATGGCAGCAGAGGACATGAAGCAGGAGGGGTAGCAGGGGGATGCAGTGGCAGCGGAGGAGGAGCTGGCCTTGGTGGTGGAGGAGGAGAAGCGGCCGGACTGTTTGGTATCCTCGGGTCCATTGCTAGTACATTCATCCGTACCTGTGCAGCCCACTCATGGGTGGTGTTCCGGAAGGCTGCAAAGTTTGGAAAATCCTGGTGCCTTGGAGGTCTAGCCCAGCGGAATGGCAAGCCCAAGTTGTGACTCTTGCGTGATGGAGGATTTTGGGCGGCGTGTTGTGGATGGTTTTGAGGCCAGCCAGGCAGGGTCCACTCATTTGTTGAGATCTCCTTTTTGCTCAAGATCACAAAGGATTTGCAACGGGTCCTCTTGTGTGGGCAACCTTGGGGGCGGTTGCGTGGCATGCCCTCTGATAGGGAGCAGCGGCGGTGTCCGGCTCAGAATGGGACACAGGCGCGCCGGCCCGGAAGGATGCGGCACAAAAGGCCGTTCCGGCTGCAGTACGTGCAGGACATAGTTGGTGAAGAGTGGGGGAGGTGTTTTTTTCTTTCTTTCTTTGGTCTGATGAAGGGGTGCGGAGGGGAAGGTGGGATAGCTGTGGTATGATTGGGGGCAGGTGAGACAGTGGTGGATCTCTGGGGACAGAACTCAAGTTGGGGGGGATGTGATGGTCTTTTATAGATGCAAGTTGGAATTGGCTGTGAGCTGCGCGCTCAGCAGTAGCCGCAGGCTCAGCAGGGGTAGTGCACTCAGCAATGGGTGCGACTTTGCCGCAGCAAGTTGCGCTGAGGGCTCAGCAGCAGTCAAATTGGGCTCAGCATCTGGAGACGTGGGATGGATCAGATTGGATTGGATGGATCAGGTGCGGATTGCGCGTCACAAGACGCGGATTGGATCACATGGATATCTGGAATGGCATGTTGGGCAGATGCAGACATGCGTGGGGGGCTCTGAGTTGGGAGCGGCGCAAGGGCCGCGTCATGCAAAGGACAAACCGGGTGGATGTAATGGCAGGCGGGCAATACAGATGGATATGGGATATGGGATGGGAAGGATAGGGTTGGGGCTAGGGTTCTGTGCTTAGGGGTTGTATTTCATTATTCTTGCTTGTTTCTGGTTGTACTTAGGTTAGGGTTGAGGGGGAGGTTACTTAAACCGCACCCTCAACCCGGACAGTTGGAGGATCATCATTGGATCATTGGATCACGGAGGATCACATTGGGTTGTCATAGGTTTTGGAAGGATCTTTTTTCTCAATTCTCTATCTCTCAGTCAAAGGGTGAACAGTTGCACTCAGGGTTTACAGACGCAAGGGATCAATAACTTCCAAACTTGGTAACCATTAAAGGAGAAGTCCTCTTCTGAATTCCACAGGGGGTAGTTCTGGGACAAATCTGCCATCAGTTGCTGAATATAATGATGACTTGTTTGATGGGTTTGCTTGACTTGTCTCTGACTGATTGCTATCTAATAAAATGTCCCAAAAAAGTTCCACCACCTACTGGTGGTTCCAATGGTAGCCTACCAGCAGCCAATCAGAGGAGTTCAAGGAGATGACAACAGCTAGTTGGCCGGCTTTTAACCTTTTGTGCTCAATATAGGTTTATGATCTGCACAATAACCCAATGCCACAATTATTAGCTCAACCCACTGCCAAATCTTGAACTTCAACTCTGATGAGGAGAAGATCTATCTGGCCAGCGGGCTGTGTAGGTCTATAAATACATGAAGATTTTTGTGACTCTATATGCATAAAGTATGCTTAACCTACCTGCATATATCAAATCATCATGCATGTCAGGGAATTTGTAATACGTGTCTACCGCATCCTTAACATGATGTACCCCTCGCATCGAGCGGTTGTAGCTCAATGGTTAGAGCAGCTTGCATGCAATGAGTTGATGCGCGTCCGAGTGCTGTCGACTGTGTTGCCTTTTCCCCAAATCTTTACAGTCACAGCACAGGGTACGACACTCAAAAGCGCGCCGTGTCATGATTGGTCGGTTGGAGATGACGGGTCTCCTGGGGTCTGGGCCCTGATGAAGAAGAGGGAAGAATGAAATCGTTGAACTGGTTGAGTTAATGCTCTAGTGATACTCGTGTTGCTGGGTAGCTGGCTGGTGTCGATGGGAGGTGATAATACAGTCTCACTCGGTCGGTGCACGGAGAAGGTTGTAGAATATCCGAAAGATACACAAGATTGTAGAATATCCGAGAGATACATTTGATCATGTATATCAAGTGAGGCCTGTGTTCCCGACTGCAGTCCGACTCACGGATGGACTCATGGGTATGGATGCAAATCATCATGGACAGAGGAGAGCCGTGCGGAAGGAGATGGGTATCTTGAGATGGATGATTTTGTGATCACCAAGACATCGAGGTGTGCTGCCACCTGGGATGTGGATGGCGCCATCGGCAGGGGTTTGAGGAAGTTGAGTGTCTGGGTGTACATAATACGTGTGTAGGATTATCGTGCGTGTGCAGCTGTGGGGTTGGTTCGTCATGAGTAATTTGCCTGAAGCAGCTGGCCGGGAAAGTCGAAGCCGGTGGATTGATACTTACGGCTTGACGAGCAACCAGAATTGATAATGATGGGGTACATGATACGTGATTAATAGCTCCGCGAATGAATATTTTTAATCTGATCAGTCACCGATGGTAAATACTCCTTTATAATTATTTAAACGTGTGACTACTTGCCTGTGTGCTTTTAGCCCAGCATAGCTCTACTATCCATCCATCCATCCCCTTCCATCATTCATACATACATAATACACAAGTATAAATAATCTCAACCCGACCGTTGTCCAACCAACGACGGGCTTAGGCATCGGTTGGTTTGGATCCCAAGTACGCGCTGGGCTATCGTCCTTGGTCAAGGGTCTCTTGCTCCCCCGCCCTCTCTCTCTCTGTCTGTCCAGTTTGGTTGTCGCTTGCCAAAGTATAAATTCATCGGCTCGGCTGATTGTCGATGATTACCAGATTAGCATCACCTCTTATCTCTCGCGGTCGCTTAGGAGCATCATCACTCAAGCTCACTCTCCCACTCCCACTTCCACTTAAAAGTAGATTGACTGCCTCCCCAAGTTCCCCATCCAACCTCCCCACGAGTTCGCCTAGCTTTCATCTTCCTTACCACCGTCATCACCACTTGTTTACGACCTCATCCTCATCCTCCAACATGCCCGCTAAGATTGCTCTTATCAGTCAGTCCTCATCAGTCTAGACTCTATCTACCTCCATTCTTAAGCCATGGGGTGGGTGTGAAGATGTGCTGACGATTGCCTCGGTGCTTTTTTGGTCTGATGATGGTTGATGTTTTGGATGATGGATGATGGAAATCAATTCCAGCCTATTCGACCTACGGTCACGTCGACAAGTTGGCCGATTCCGTCGAACAAGGTATCACATCCACCGGTGCCTCCGTCTCCAGGTTCCAATTCCCCGAAACCCTTTCCCCCGAAATCTTGACGAAATTACACGCAGCACCCAAGAAGTCGATTCCGACCTTGGACGACCCAAAAGTCTTGACGGTAAGCAATCTCACTTCACAACATCCACATCATCACTCAATTCCCCCAAAAACACACGACGAGACCTTCTTCGATGCTGCTGTACTGACATATCATACATCCATCCTTCTCGTCATTCCTGTCTCAATCTTATTTCTCTTAGGAATTCGATGGGTTCTTATTCGGTTTTCCCACCCGTTACGGTAGAGCCCCTGCTCAAGTCTCAGCCCTCTTCGACGCGACCGGTGGACTGTGGCAAACCGCTGGTTTATACTCCAAGGTCAATTATCCTTTCCGGATCTCCCCTAAAAAAAAGTCACAAGAAGATCCAAGAGTTCCGCATGAACTGATCCACTTTTTCTTCTCTTCTTAGTTCGCTGGAATCTTTACCAGCGCAGCCTCTCAACATGGTGGCCATGAAAGTACCGCCTTAACAGTTGAGTCTTGAGCACCTCTTGATCCTAATCGGTCTCCTCACTCAAGGAATCGGTGATTCTCAACGAATCCTTGCATCCCTCGGTGTCTCCTCAAATCAAATAAAACGAAATCAGACTTTGCCTTTCTTTGCCCATCATGGCATGATCTACGTGCCCTTGGGATTTGCCAACCCTCACCTGACCGACAACTCCGAAATCGTCGGCGGATCGGCTTGGGGTGCGAGTACAGTGAGTAACAAGAACCGTCATCCGGATTTGCGAGATAATGTTGAACTGAATCTCGACGAATCACTCGATCACTTCGCAGATCGCCGGTGGCGATGGAAGCCGTCAACCTTCCGCCAAGGAGCTCGAGGTTGCCGTCGGTCAAGGAAAATCGTTCGCTACTATTCTCAATCAATACGTTGCTGGGAAGTAAATCGATAAACTTGTCGACAAGCCCCTCAACGATTTCGCTCCTGTTTTTCGAAACTCGGTCGGCCGTACGATCTCGCTCCTCGTACTCATTTTTCTCTCTCTCGGACCCCCAATGGGTTGTCGATGGTCTCCACATTTTTTACCTTCTCCTCTCTTTTAGTGTGCGCGTGGCTTATTAGAATGTCTGAGGAGGATGAACATTTATGAACTTGTTGGTGCGCAAAAACAATATATCAAAAAAAGAATGAAATCAATGATCCTCGTGTTCGCTCCAATCGACGCCTCCCTCTCCCGCCCTCACCCTTCAAGAGCGGCGTGGATAAGAAATGACGTCTTCTTTGAAGTTGAGAGTTGTGTACGTCCGCCTGGTCTTAGGTGTGTGGGGACGAAGGCGTCCGGGGAGGGTGATCCCATGATGTGTAAAGCCCACTTGTTTGGGCGCCAGGCCAAGTTTCTCGATTCCTGGTGTGAAGCGGCCTTGGCGCCCCGCCAAACGATCGGGGCGCTTTGTCAAGCTCGACTTGGCTCAGGATCAAATGGACCTGGGCCATGTTTAGTTGGTTTGGGCGCATCGACCGGTGTGTGACATGCTTCATTACAAAGTCAAACTGTATGGTGATGCCTTTTCTTTCTTTCTTTTGATCTTGAGAGGTTTGTATGTACGTACGTACCTGCATGCATTGAAACGGGATGATTTCTCCCTCCACCTCTGTTTTTTAATGAAAGTAAAAAGAAGGGGAAAAAACATGTTCAAGGATCTGCCGATTGGAGAAGGTCTGTCATAGGCTGAATCTTAGGGTAGTTCTTTCGACTAAAAAAATTGACATGAGAGGCAAAATTCTCTCGTCATCTGCTTGATTGACAGCAGGCTTGATTTGCAAAACAAGCCCCCAGCTCGAGATTTGGACTGCTTTGCATTTCAACATGAGAGTTGATTGAACTGAAAGAAGGTTTTCCATGAGGTTTTTAAACAAATTAGAATCAGGAGTCAGGGATTTGAATTGGGCCAATTTCTGATACTCTGATGATTAGCTCTTGATTCATGGCATCAGTTCTTGTGATGAATGGGTCCATGAGTCCATGATCATGATAGAAATTTTCAGAAAATCATGATCTGAGGGATGAGGTCAATCATCCAAGTTGATCACTGCCTATGTTTAAAGTACTTGGTGCAATGTTCATTCAGGAGTTAATGATATATATGAACTTATTCCCTGAATGTGCACCTATATCAACTTCAGCTGCTTCTTGAACTTTGGCACTATTCTGAGGAAGCAGGTGAAAGCATCTTTTGTTCCAAGTCATTTACATATCAATTAAAATAATTCAAAAATAACTCAAGAAGCACAAGTCATATACATCAATCAGGGATGTGAATTGATTCCTTTGAGGGGATATAAAGATCTCTTGAAAAGTTTCTGATTGCTTTTCTTCAGAATAGCATACTGTTGCTCTGTCTTTTTTTGTGTTTTTGGTGTAATCCCCTAATTTTTTTCAGTTTAGAATGATTGATTTCTGGTTAATGAGAATTACTAGACCTGTCACTGTCTCAAAGCAACATAATGAGATGGATTGATAACTATTCATTTTAGGATTATTGGGGAGTTCTTTGATTGTTAATTTGATTTTTTGAGAGTTGCAGGTTCAATGATATGGAACTACTTTATTTCCAGAGCTGCCCCCTTTCACCAAAAAAAAAGGAGCAGAAATAAGAAAAATATAGAAATAAAATGAAAATGAAAAAGGAATATGAAACAGATTATTGGTATAAAAATAAAGCACATAAATAAAAGAAATCAAATGGCAATGGCAAAGTAATAAAAAGTAAAAATAAAATGAACACAATCCATAAAAGTGAAACTAAAGAAACCATTCAGTGCTGTAAGAAGTGAAAAGAAAAATAGAATAGAGATTGAGAGAGATTTTAGTAAATCATGAATAATGTTGATTGCAAAAGATTTGAGAGGTTTAGTAAGGAGTTTGTTTTTGAGGGAAACCCATAGATCTAAGTTTGATGTATTTGAAGAGGATCTAGCAGGGACACTCTAAACTGATTGAATAAGGAACCAATGGTCTTCATTCACCTTGAAGCATCTACATTCAATAGAATAAATGGATTGGTATGATAAATGGTTCAAAAGAGTTGAATACAAGTGAGATTGAGGAATGATGAGTGAGGATAAGGCATTTGAATATTACCATGGTCAGAATAGAAAACTAAATAGAAAATACCACTTTTACCACTAAATACTTACTCAATCAAGCCACACTCAAAAATGATATCAGAACTGCAGTTCATAAGATAATAGAAAAAAGTTCACTCTAAATATAACTTATAAGTAAACTAAAATGGTATCAATGGATTGAAATAATTTTAACCTAGACAAGCATATAAAGAAAATAAAAATGTTAGAATGATTTTTTCAGGAAATGCATCCTGGAAACTGGAAATCCAACATGCGCAGTTTCTATTTTGTCTTGAAAAATACCAGATGTGATTAATTTTACATCAGATCCTTGTGAAAAAATGGTAAAATACTTAAATAATGCTTTAAAAAAAGAAAAATCTCCCACAATAACCCCCCTCCCTTGTCAAGACTTTCTGAAACCTTCTCTCCTGGCCTGAATTTTCAATCCCAACAGTTTTGAACTTTTCAAATTTCCTGAAGTATCTGATTTAATACTTATAAGTCTGCATGGGTAATATTCCAATCAGATTCCCTCTTTAAAAGGCCCCTGCATTCCACAACTTTGTCTCCCAATTTCCTAAAAATTCCTTGTAAATTTTGAATCAAAATCCAATTAATTTCCTAAATGGGCCTCCATTATATGAGCCCAAATGGAAAACTTCCCAAAAGATCAGATTTGCTTCTTGCGTTTAATATTTCACTGACCAATTTCTCAATTCATGTATGAATTTTAAAATATCCATTTGGCCTAATTTCCTTGATTCATTAATTGCATTCACAAATTTTCTAACCATTAGAATGAACTCTCTTGGAATGAATTCTAAAACATTCACACACACAGGTGGTGATTTCTTAGTACTTGGTGCTTTGTCTTCCCTTTTCTGGTACTGAAATTTTTTGTAACCAACTTCAAACTCCCCTTTCTGATGAGGAAAGAAGGATTCCTTTTTTAACAGAAATTTCATCTATTTTACTGTGAAATATGCACTGAATTCTGATTTTCAAGGCTCCAAGCTTAGAAGAGGTCCATGAATATTCACCAAATTATCTCTCACCCAGCTACTATTGCAGAGTCAGCTGACAAGAGGATCATAATAAAAACTAAAATAATAAAAATAACACAATCCCAAAAAATGATTGGAAAATCTCAAACTTTTATTACAGAAATGAATTTCCAACCCACAATTAGGTGGGGTTACTTAATTGAAATTCCCCCAAAGTCCTACTCCTTGACCATTTAAATAAACATATCAAAAAAGAACATGACACCAACCTGGCACTTCTTGGCCATTTTAGTATTTCACATGAACAATCACAATTTTACCCAAATAAAAGTAAGTCAGGAATTGATTTTTGTGTATATTTTGAAATTTATGGAAATAAATGTGTTTTGTTGGAACTCCCTAACACAGATCCTGTCTCTCAAATTCCCATGTACAGTGGGAAAACAAAACTCACCCCACTGTTTTTAGATGCTCAAGGATGCATTCAACCCCAATCCTGGAGTGTTGTTTGCAAAACCTTGATCAACAATCCAACATTGACCAGGTTTGGTTTTTGGCTTCATGATCATTTCCAAAGTGGTCTATCAAATCATGTCAGTCTCTCATTCTCTTCTAGTTGAAGTTGGCTTCAATTCATTTTTATTGTTTGTGCTGATTTTATATTAATCTGACCTGTTTTAATTCTTTCATCCCAAATTTTTGAATAGATCCATGCTGAACAAAGTCAAGAAGAATGAATTTTTGAATGAGGTGAAGGCAAAAATTCTAGGGATTTGAAAAGGTGGAATGACCAGCAACAAGATCATCAATTATTTGGGCATCAATTTTTACACCATCTACAGTGTCATAAAATGTTACAACAAACAAGGGGCTGTGAAAAATCTAAAACAATCAGGTTGACCATCCAAATTGACCAATCAAGATTTTTGCCAGGTCAGCCATGTCTTGAGATGCAAGAGATGGGTCAACCTCAAAAAAATAGCCAACTCAATCACCAGAAGTGTCTCAGCAAGGACACTTCAACAATGTGCTCATCAAATCGGTTATTGCTTCCAAGTTGCTTCTCAAAATCCATTCCTAAATAAGACCCACAAGAGTCAACATCTTGAATTTGCTTGTTCCAATATCAACTGGACCATTAATGACTGAATGAGGGTAATATGGAAAAATGAATCTTCCTTTGAAGTTGGAAAGAACACTCAGCAAGTGAATATCTGGAGACTCCCCCATGAAAAGTACAAATCAACCTGTATTGACCCCACATTCAAGAGTTTTCAAACAACAATTGTGATGTGGGGTGCTTTCATGGGTGAAAGCACCTCCCAAATTGTTTTCATTCTACCAAAAAGACAAAATGCAAAGGATTCCATCAAGATTGTTGATGAAGGTGCTTTCAGACCTTGGATTTCAAAAAAATCAACCATCAAGATGCAATATTAATGGAAGATGGTTCTGCCATTCATAAGGCAAAAATTTGCAAACAGTGGCAAAAGGAGAAAGGACTCAAAAAACTCAGATGAACAGCTCAATCACCAGACCTTAATCCCATTGAGAATTTTTGTTACAGCTTGAAGAGAAATATTCAAAAACTTCATCAATCAACCAACCTGAATGAGATGGATAAGGCCCTCAAGAGTTCCTGAGATGATTTTCCAAAGCAGAAGCTTATCCATCTTATTGAAAGCATGCATCAACAAATGAAAGCTTTTTGAAAGCTGCTGGTGGGTCTGCTCATTGGTAGACCCTTTTTTATATTTTTTTTGCCTTTTGACTATCTCCAACAGTCTCCTATCCATTTATGTTAAGCCTCAAAACAAATGGTCAAATTTTTTTATTTTTTTTTGGAACAATGTAACCCAAAGGACAGTTTACCCCATTTTGAGTCTTTATTTTATTTTATTTTATTTTATTTTATTTTATTTTATTTTATTTTATTTTATTTTATTTTATTTTATTTTATTTTATTTTATTTTATTTTATTTTATTTTATTTTATTTTATTTTATTTTATTTTATTTTATTTTATTTTATTTTATTTTATTTTATTTTATTTTATTTTATTTTATTTTATTTTATTTTATTTTATTTTATTTTATTTTATTTTATTTTATTTTATTTTATTTTATTTTATTTTATTTTATTTTATTTTATTTTATTTTATTTTATTTTATTTTATTTTATTTTATTTTATTTTATTTTATTTTATTTTATTTTATTTTATTTTATTTTATTTTATTTTATTTTATTTTATTTTATTTTATTTTATTTTGTTTTATTTTATTTTATTTTATTTTATTTTATTTTATTTTATTTTATTTTATTTTATTTTATTTTATTTTGTTTTATTTTATTTTGTTTTATTTTATTTTATTTTATTTTATTTTATTTTATTTTATTTTATTTTATTTTATTTTATTTTATTTTATTTTATTTTATTTTATTTTATTTTATTTTATTTTATTTTATTTTATTTTATTTTATTTTATTTTATTTTATTTTATTTTATTTTATTTTATTTTATTTTATTTTATTTTATTTTATTTTATTTTATTTTATTTTATTTTATTTTATTTTATTTTATTTTATTTTATTTTATTTTATTTTATTTTATTTTATTTTATTTTATTTTATTTTATTTTATTTTATTTTATTTTATTTTATTTTATTTTATTTTATTTTATTTTATTTTATTTTATTTTATTTTACTTTATTTTATTTTATTTTATTTTATTTTATTTTATTTCATTTCATTGCATTTCATTTTATTTTTTTTAAAAAAAGCATGTATTTTTAATTTATAAGATTAACTGCAACATGATAACCAGGCATGAAATAATACAATCACCCAATTTGTTTATTTTTTTTGTTTTTTGTTTTTTTGTTTTTTGGGGGGGGGAAATGGCAAACAAAAAGTAGTACACAAAGAAATAATCAATTAGTCGGACAAATTTTGTTACCCCACTGTACAGCTGCATCAAAGCAAGGCCCCAGCCAGCACACAGGCTGAAAGCTGTGCACCAAGCTGTCAAAGCTAAAATTATCACAAAAAGCCATGACCAAAGTGCTACAGTTTTCATGGGAAAGGCATGCATATTCAATATACATTCAAACCCCTCAAAAATTTTTCCAAACCTAGAAGATAAATCAAAAATGACAGGAAAGACCCATGAAAACCTCTCAAAATGACACTTGACACATTTGAATAAAATAACAAAAATGTTGAAAAATCTACTTTTACAGAATCCACAAGCCTGAACCAGTGGCACCTGCACAGCCTACATAGTATATAAATTCATAGAAAATTGTATTCAATTAATTAAAAATATAATGAAGCTGACAAAAATACAAATACACCCCTTGAAAGGATTTACAGCAGGGGGGAAGTAAGTCTGCACACTGATGTGTAAAATGCAGCAACCACATTTTTTTTTTGAAAAAGAGCCTGAAAAGAAACAAATCAAATTAGAATAAAAATCTCTTGAATCAAGATGATCTTGAAAAATATCAACAATTTATTAAACTTTATTTTAGAATATAGATGAATCTTTTCCTGATAAATGATAAAAAGATTAGGCTCAAAGAGTTTTCAGATTTCTTGATCAGTCATTTTCAACCCTTGATATCTCATTTTTGTTGTGTTTTGATTTTGATTTTTTAATTTTATTTTTTTAAATTCAAGGTTTCAAATCATTCATTGGATCAATGAGATTTATTAAATAAAGTATTTTATTTCACATAAAAATTTTAATTAGTTTTCAAGCAATGGGATGACCCCCTCCTCAAAACCAACAAAACCAAAAATTTTCAAAAAATTCTGGAAGCTCTAGAATAGGGCAATATTCAAATGAAAATATACTGAAGAACTCAAATAGAATCAGAGATATTTTCTGCTTGACTTTCATGAGCTCTCTGATACCCATCTTGATTGTTTAATGAAAATATCAACAAACCTCCAAAAACACAACCTAATCTTATTTGCTTTTCTCCTGAATGGAAAAAATAAATTTCACTAGTTTTTTTTATATAGTTCCATTATTATCATTAATTCACATCCAATCAATTAACAATAAAACTAAATGCAAAAGAATGGTTTCATTTTTTCCCTTTTTGGAACATCTATTTTAGGGTATTATTTTAAATTTCTTTATTATTTATCCAAAAAAAAAAACAGTCTGATTGTTTCACTCATCAATCAATTTCAAAATTGAATAAAAAATTCTAAAATAAATTTTCATAAAATTTAAATTAAATGAATGATTTTTTGGACTGAATAATTTTTCCTTGAAAATGTTTCTTATAATAAAACTACTGATTTTTAACAATCAGTGGGAAGACCTACTTCCCCCCTGTAAAAACACACCACCAGCTAATTGCCCCTGCAATTATCTAACAAAAAAATTCAGAAATAACATATTTCCTGAAATATGACAAGGCCATCCAGCCTGCCCCACCAAAAGTAGCCTGTGTGCCATGAATTAATGCCTTTTTGGCCCAAGACCACCATTTCTTCCTCCCAATTTACATTTATAAACCTCAAGGGAACCCCTGACAAACTGAAAAGTTATAAATAGAGACATCTCATAGGATGTATAATAATCCAAGAATCATTATTAAATTAAAATATACAATGACATACAGGAACAAAATAAATAAAAGTATAAGTAAGTGATTAATGACTTTATTCTGAAATTATTTTTAAATTCCAACCCTTATAAATCAAATTTTGAACTGTGGTAAGTCCTCAAAGCATTTTAATAGGCTTGCACCTCACCCTTGATTTAATTTTTGAAGATAAACTTGTATCAACCAATCCCCAAGTAAGTCATTCATCCCTTCCTTGACTTTTTTTCCACTCAAAAGGGCATACCATCAATTTTCTGGGTAATAATTCCACAAAAAAAAGGTTCCAAGGTCCCAGGAGGATGGATGATAAGTTTTATCCCCTGAAGAGAGGGCTTAAATATCCCCAGTCCTTACTTTTTCCCCTCTTAATATTTAATTAATTATCAATTTATTAATTAATTCATCCTTTTAATAAAAAAACCACATCCTTAATTTTGCTTTATTGCTATATTTATGGATTATTGCTGAAAATTTGAATATTTTGTTTATCCTAACTCTATAAACTCTATTAGCTAAAGGATTTCAGGGATCCTGGCATCTATTAGGCTGACATTTTTCATCAACTTGGATTATATACCCAGGATCATCACTTACAAAGAACTGCAACTGCTATGACTTCCCCCATCCACCCTAATGATCTTCTGTTGAAACCAGAAAAAATAATTTCGCCATCCTTTCATAACCCTGCTGCAATTAAGATTGATTAGTAAGCCTGAAAAGCATACCATTTTTGGATGCGCCAATGGCTCTTTGTTCTCCCAAACCCATCTAATTTCACCAAAAGATGCTATAACCTTTCTACCTCCAAGAAAAGAAATTTAAAGTTCAATTACTACAAACCTATGGCTGAATCAATTATCCTGGATGAAGAATCCATTCAGTCCAAATTTTGAACCAAAGAACCTGTGAAAATCCCTCTGAAGTTGTCCCCAGATTTCTCTAGAAAAGAAAAAATGTTGCAGTTTGACTAAGCTACTGGTGTAAAAGAGGCCAAAACCATTATTCCCAGGAGCCTCTTTATGGAGCACATAAATTCCCCAAGTGAACCATGAAATTTATCATCCACACCACCAAAATACCAACACCTCCAATATTTTCTGCTTGAACCTCAACTCTACCACCTGTTCCAACAGGTCCCTCAAGCACTGAAAAAATCATATAGCCTTAAACCTCTCCTCATCCTTGCTAGGTAGTTTTCATATCCTTATCCCTGTGGGCCAGCTCACTAAGAAAAGGTTTGCCTTCCATTCCTAAAGAAAAAATATTAAAAGGGGGAATTTATATATCCTTCCTCTCCCAACAAAACACCACCTCCAATCCCATCTTTTCCTCAGAAATTTCCCCTAAGATTCCCAATTCTGTGGAATCCATAATTTCCCCCAATTCTTACAACCACTGTCTAATGCATCTACCACTTGAATCACTCTACTGCCACCAAATCACAATAAAAAACAAGTTTGGATTGGTTCCTCAGAATAAAAAATTTCAAAGCACAAATCTGTTTCCTTGCAATCCTCTTCAGCTCTAATGGAATAACCACACAATAGATGAGGTAAATGCACCCAGAACACCATTGGAGAAACAGGGGAAAAAAAATTTACTCTTCCTACGCTAGTACCAAAATTAAAAGATAAAACTGTGTTATTAATCCATTTATATAAATTATATATTTATATTTTTTCTTTTTGAATTAAAAAAAATCATTTTCATCTATTTATATTCAATATTTTCAGGAATCCCTTTTCTGAGAAATGTTCAAGTAACCATCCCCTGCCTATCTAAAAAAATAAATGCACACAAATAAAGCACAGGAATCACAGAAACAACCTGAAAAACTAGCCACATGCACCATGACAATTTTGAGGTCACTTGTTAGCAAGTGCCATCAAGGAATCTATAGTTGAAGCTCTCTCAAATGTATGGTTCAAGCTACCACTATTCTTCAAACAATTTATTATTGCACAGTGCCTGTGCAAAATGCACAGTCACTGGCCAGAGGAGCTTTATTGAAGCTTGGCTGGAGCTTGGCCTGACCTTGGTCATAGGGGGGCCTGAGATCCTTGATGGCATCTTTTAGCAAGTGCCATCAGATTTTTTTTGGTGATGGTCTTTCCAAGTAGTGAGATCCTCTCCAGACCTCCATTCCCAAAAAATATCATTAAATAAAGTCCCTAAAGCAGAAAAAAAGGACATCATGATTCTTGGAACCCCACAGATAGAGGTCAATGAAGAAACCAATATCCTCTAAAAAACACAAATAAAAGAACTCTCCATCCTCCATATATCCCTGGTGCAGCCATTTTTTTCATGGTCAATAGTTCTGATAATTATAAAAATTGATTAATTGGATAAAAATTCATCATTTTCACCCCTTAATCAAAATTCAGAAAATCATCCCAAGTAAAAATTGCATAAATTTCATGAAAAATTGAAATTAAAATCAACTCACTTCCAAATTCATATTCATGTTGATTAAAAATATAAATTTAAATTCATTAAAAATTTTCACTAGCCTTGGAAAGCCATAAATTCCTTCAAATTTATCCATCAAAACTCAAAATTCAATCTTAATTAATTTCTATGAACATTCCCTCTGATATTTAGGCAGAATTTATTCATGATTTTCTTTTGGAATAAATTTGTACATTATTTTTCTCAAAATAATTTTTCTCAAAATAAGGATTATTTCTGTCAGCCAACTAGATTCTAAGGCCCTTGAACAACTTTAGCTACTAGGGATGATAGGTATGTGAATATAAATTCATATTCAAAAATTTTCAGCAAAAATCAATGATAATATTGATAAATCAAATGAAAGGAGATGGCTAGTAATCAAGGAGAATTTATAATGTAATAAAAGTTAATCAAAGCACAATAATATTGGGTTTAAAGATCAATCTGGAGATATTTAAAACCTCTCTACCAGGAATCCTACAACAATAATCTATGAAAATTCAAAAATTGATAAAATTTAAGAATTAGGAGAGGCTAATCTTGGGTGGAAAACATCCCAAGAAGAATGGGATAAATTACTTGGTGAGGTTTAATAGCAAATTTAACTGCAATAAAGAGTTAAATATTATGGTTTAAGCCTGAAAGGGCAATTTGGGAGACTTACTATGGTGCCAAGCTGGGTTGGTTTAGTGAAATTATTTGAATAATAGATCAGATAAAAGGAATGAATAGGTTTTATCAGAGTTATAAAACCCACCATTAGAAACACACCATTTTTTTTGGTCAAACCTGCCATTAAAAATGGCGGGTTTCTGAAATACACATGCCACCCAACTGGTGTATTTCAAAATGGCAGGTTTGATAGAAATGGAATGTTTCAAGCATCAAACAAACCATTTATTCAAATAATCCATCATGAAAAAAAAACCCTCCACATCATAAAATATACAGAATCATCCACCATCAAAGCCAACATACCTCCCTTTCCCCCTTTTCTTACTAATCCTGGCATCCCCCTATGGCAATTCCCAGCTACTCAAAGTGTTGGTATCTCCTCTCTCATCATAATCTACCTTTGGTCATCAAAAACCTCCAAAGCTCTAATGATCAGGATAACCAATGCGCTGTTTAATTGGCCATTGTGGAAAAAAGAGAGGTGTTACCCCCCCAAAGTTGTCCTCAAGTTCCAGAAGTTATTGGTCTAAGCGTCTGTAAGGAGATTGGATGCAATGAGTTTAAGAATAGAGAGAGTGATGAAAAGATAAATTCCTCCCTTCCAATCCTTCCCATACCATTCCCTGGTGGTCCGGTGATGATGATATATGATCTATCTATGGTAATCTGATATCCGGTGATCTGTATGTTGAGATGATCCAATCCAAAGTTGAGAGTGAGGTGTTTTTAAGTCCTCCCTCTCAACCTTAACCTAGGTAAAACCACAAGCAACAAGATAGATGAAATATGACCCCAAGTAAAGAGCCCTAGCTCCACCCTAACCCTACCCCGTACAGCCCACCCCATCCAAAACCCTCCCCTTTGATATCACATACGTCCGGTTTGTCCTTCTCATGGCGCGGCCCTCCGCTGCGCCCTACTCAGAGCCCCCTGGGTTTATCCCTCCGCACGCGTCTGCGGATCCCACAATCCATGAGTTGGCCCGCGCTTATGCCCGCGCGAACCTCCCCGGCGCGTACAACCCCTGATTGCCCCGCCCTTGTTATTTAATAATCAATTTATTAATATTGATTTATAACATTAAACCATATCCAAACCAATCAACCTTGCAATAAGCTTTATCCAAATATTTTATGAATTTTTGCTGCATTTATTGAATAATATATTTATTATTTATTCTATCACCTCTGGTAGCTAAAGGATAGAAAGGATCTTGGGATCCAGGAGGCTGAAAAATTTCTAAAGAGAGTTTGATTGAGTGAAACATGCCCATGAGTTGGTCCAGCTTGACTTGACCTAGCAAGCCTATCAAGAATGAGAGCAGAATATGGTTAATAGAGAAATATAGCCCAATTGCAAAGAGTTAAGGTAAATTTCTTGTGGCAGAAAAGGGAGTATTGTTGTTGGCAGCGGGTTTACTCTTGAAGTGGTGTGGTTGGATGATCTATCTGGAGCATGGAAGTGATTTTGATGACCAGTTGGGTGAGTCAGTTTGAGATAAAGTATTTATTTGATGAACAGGTTGGTTGGAATCTCTGGTCACAGATGTTATATACCATATTGAAAAAAGCCCACTTATTTTCAGGTAGCTCTTAAATGTTGGATGTGAAATAAGTGGGGTTTTTTGATTTTTAATGGAATTTTTAAAATAGCAGATTGGGGTTGAAACCTGCCATTAAATAATGGCAGGTTTGGTTAACTCTGATACACCCTAATAACTCAATTTTCTCCATGAATTTTTTTAATAATGTAATTAAGGTTTATCTGGTTAATTCATAAATGGATTCTGGGGGAAATACAGCTAAGAGGGGCCTTGTATTTCTAAATTTATTATTTTATCATGGTTCCTCTGGGTATCATCAAGGAAAAAAAGGAGGAATAAACAGTGAAATGAGGCTAATATTTTATTCAGGAATGGCTAATAGGTGTTTCTTGGTGATGCAGGCCAGTTAGAACTGTCACATTTCATTTAATATGGTTTTTCCTGCAATAAATTTGTGAAAATGGCAGGGAAAAATATTCTTTTAGGAATGTAAATGTTTACCTGAAGTGTGATATCATGGGAATTCAATCAATTGAATGTATTATCTTTTGCCAAAAAAAAACTTGATGGAAATTTCCAGAAATTTCTATCAAGGATCTTAGGCCCAATATATGAACAAGGTCAGTCCAAGCTCCAAGGAAGCCTAGGTAAAGCTTTAGCCAAGCTACACTGCACATTTACTTTGCACCAAAAAGTGGGTTTAAGAATAGAGTTAGCTTCAACTATAGATTGTAGATAGCTTCAAATAGAGATGAATTGATTGAAATTTCTAAAAAGTGCCATCAGGTTTTTGGGGATGTTTCTGAATATTTTCTTTTGTAAATATCTATGTTATGTAGCAGCTGCAGGAGTCACAAATATTTGCTGCATAAAATCCTTTTGAGATATAAAAAATTGAATTCTGAGGGGTTTTGAACTAGCTTTTTAGTGCTTTCAACTCATCAGCCTTATTTCAGTGAAATTTTTGAGGGATAGGCATGCATATTACATATGCATGGTTTTTCAGTTGTACCATGTTAATGGGATACCTTTCTCAAGTTTCTGTGTGTGTTTTTTCACTATTGTGCTTCTGAAATTTACTTTACCCAGCTTTAAAACCTATGGCAGTCTGTGGAAAATTTCATATGCTTTCAAATTAGCTTGAAAGAATTTTAGATTGAAATGGCTGACTTTATCAATTTTTAGGCTTCTGAAGTGGATGTAGTATAGTATTGTTGTGGTGTCTTTTTGTAGATAAATTCTGAAAGTGCATGATGCTGTTCAAAATGTGATAGAGAAAGTTCTCTGGAATTCAAAAGGAGATTTTGAGCCAGAAAAAAAGCACTGTGTATTCTGGAATAGGAAGTTTGAATGAAATCTGAGTCAGAAATAAATTTTTCAGATTCTGAAAAAGGAAGTTTGGGTTCAAATGCAAGGAAAAAACACAGAAAGTTCAATTTATTTTTCAAAAGTGTGGAAAAAAAAAGACTATTAGTTGTATTGGAAGAAAAAGCAAGCAGAGATCAACAAATTCAGACAACAAAGGTTGTCACATAATTATGACTGATATGCAGCTCACAAGTGTGTGACCCAATTTGGATGGTTTTATTGGGAAAATGAAAATGATAAGTCTGATTATCTGGGGGATTCCAGAAAATTTTTGGGAGACTATCCAGGGGAAGTTTCAATTCAGTGATTCAATGGGCAAGATATTACAGATGAAGAAAATTGTGATACTCCCTTTGAAACATGGGAAAGTAGTAAAATTGACAGTTCAATGCATGGAAATTCAGCTGGAGATGGAAAGGGGGATCACGCCTCCTGTACAAAAGTAAAATTAAATAAGTGTATTTCCATGCAGGCCTGTTTATGGATGTGGAAAAACAGCTGGAAAAGGGTGGAGGATATTTTAAACATGTTATTTTATTTAATATTTAAGGAAACCTATTTTTATGTTTGGGAGGTTATTCATTGATTCATCATAGCATTCTTGCAGATTTATCATTTCAGAACTTCCATAATCATGAAGCAAGTGCAGATTCTAAACAATTGGTTCTAACAGTAATTAGCCTTGGAGAACACATTTTTGGGCAGGTGTGGTTTTATCTTAAATTTTATGGAAGAGAGAAATTTGGAAATGCATTGGGGAAGAACTTTCAAAAGACAAGATTAACATGGAAATTGCATAAAAAGCTTGCAGAATATATCTTAGAGTTATCTCAAGACAACTAGAGAAGGGCCTGGCTAACTTAATAATTCTTTCTTCAACCTTGCACCAAAGTGTGTGGCTTTATTCATGATTTTGTTTTTTAAAAAAACTTTTTTTATAACTCCTAAGCTATACAAATAACACTTGGTTTTTGACTTAATTTCTTATCTGTTACATACATGTGATTCAGATATAAAATATAAGATTGGTTTCTAAAATATCATTTTGTTCATTCTGTGCAATTGCACCTCTATAAATACAGAATTTATTTGAGTAGTATGATTGAAGGAGTGGGGTCAATGAGAAAACCTACCACAAATGGGCTGAAAAGTTGAAATATGAAATAATAATCTAATAAAATAAAATCCTTATGGGATAAATTCTAAATTCTTTTGATCTTCCTACTATTTTCAGCTGGCTCTGAAATATTGCTTGGCTCAAATTTTCAGTAAATTTTATGAAAAAAATACCATTGAATTGTTTAATCATTTATTTAATTTCATATTTTCTTAACTTTTCTGCACTTCAAGTATCAAATTGGGTGTCTTTATTTTCTTACATATTTAAAAATTCACCTCAAACTTGCACTTATGTTCAATGATTAATTTTGAATTCAAAAAAAATTAAATCAAATTTTGAGACTACCTTTTCCATCTTGCTTGTATAATTTTTAGCCACCCTGATCTGAATTGTAAATTAATTTCTAAATTTTTGTGGGTAATATTGTGAAGTTAAATTAAATTAATTGATTCAAAAAATCTATACTAATATTTTATATTTTTCAAGTAATTATCTACCAAAATAATGCACTTGATTGAATTTGGATGCTAGCTTACTTCCTTGTGAAAATTATTTCAATGAGTTCAGTTGAAGTAGAATTTATCAATCTTTGAAGCTCTTAGATCCCATTCTGTATTAGATTTTAATCTTGGAAACACCAATATAAGACACAGAATTACATAGGCTGAAATTAATTAACCATTATGTGGACCCCATGGCGCAGATTCACAGCTTTCTGGGCTCCAATTCTTCTAAAAGAGGAAAATACAAGACATTCAAACATACCCCTTCTTAAACAGTTTAAGAAACAATAATTCTCAATCCATTAATTTAAGCAACTAATAATGATTCAAAGAATGAAATGGTACTTCAAATTCTAAAAAACCAGGGATGGAGCAGCTGGTTAGTATTACTGTTTAAAATCCTAATAAATTACACTCCTATCTTCAAGCATCTAAAATTTTCATTTTCAGAAAACATAACAAAATCTGTGGTGATCAAAATAATATTGTGTCTGTGAATTTTTAACTTGATAGAAAATTCTTGCAGTGGTTTGAACCATACCTTGAAGTCATTAAAAAAAATTTGTTTTTTTATTATGGACAATTGAAATCAGTTTGATCAAAAGATTTTAAACACTATTTTGGAATCCAAAAAGAATTCAAAACATAGAGTAACCTATCAATAATTTGCTCATGAAGGATAAAATATTTGCTTCATTCTAAATTCCTCAATTCCTCAATTTATTATATTGTATTCAATGGAAAACTTCTGGCTTATTTTATTTATCCTGGCATTTAACAGCTTGCTTTACCAAAAAAGGTTGAAAATTTCCAGAAAAAATTTTGAAATATCACAGAATTTAATTGATTGGCTCATTGGGATTTATATTTTTCTGGAAATTTCAACTTATTTTGTAAAGAAATCTGGTGAATCTTTGGATAAATGAAATAAACGTGTGGCACTGTTCCAAATTTAGATTTTCCATCTTTGTCTGCACCATCCTTGGAGTCCACAAATTTTTGCCTTAATTTTTTCAAAACATCCGTTTTCCTTGTAAAAAAGGCATGATAATATTTTCCTTCATTTTTTATTAAATCTCCACAATCCTCTCAAGGTTTCCTCATTCTCAAAAAATCTAGTTTTATTTGAAAAAGGTATCAAGACTGTTGGGATGTTTTTACGGCCAAGAGTATTGGATGCTAATTTTTGGTTCAATCATTGGGATTTGAGTGAACAGAGGATGCAAACCATGCATGGATCGGATGTGGAGAATTTGAGGTGCCGCTTGTCCTCCCATGATTGTTTGCACCTGGGGCCACTGGGAGAAAAGCACCACTGGTGAGTTCCTGCTAGGGTAATGTGATAGGTCATTCCGATTGGCCCCCAAGCAGACAGCGGAGAGGGTGAGGTATTTCTTGAAAGGAGGTTGTGGGAGCATTAGGCCTTGGGAGGATAGGAGCCAGTGTAAACCTGACAAGAAGTTCTCTACGTTGTCTTAGCCAAGTACCACTGTTAGATTCACAGCCGGCACAACAATCGTTTGACGATGCGCACCGCAACGTTCACGCCAGCTGTTGCAGGATCGCCCTTGCGGGTAAGTGGTAGGTGACAGGTCTGTGCAAGGTGTTGCCTGGGTGGTCCCCCTAGCCCTGTAACTGGCCTGTCACTATTTTTTCACCTCCCATGGATGGTGTCCACCGCCTCCTGGCGGCCGGCTCGGCTGGCTCGGCTGTGCTTGGCCATTCCAACATCCTCATCTCACATGTCCTCCAGCGACCCACGTCTCCGAGCTAGACTAGCTGCCTCTAACGCTACCACTCCACCTCCCACCGCCCCTTCCACTCCACCGGTCCTTGATCAACGCCCACCTGATCCATCCAACCAAAGCCAAAATGGAAACCCACATGATAAGGAGATCAAGTTAGCCAGTCGAAACTGGACTTTTTGTGTAGTTTGTGCTAGTAATCAGGTGAGGTTGACCGGAGCTACAAGGATCATCAAACAACATCGTCGATCACCTAGCACACGACTGACTCCATGATACCTTCCCAATTTTAGAATCGTTCTATGGAGGGCCATCATGTACTCGCTCGGGAAGCCTTCAAAGTTACATCAGCCGGCACTGGATCCATGGTTCGTCTTCCTGGTCCGGCAATCGACAAACCCAATGTTTACGCATTCGGCACACCATACGATGCTATGTATCAAGACCTGAAAGAAAAAGATGAAAGGCTGTCAGTCGATTTCTTTCCAGACCAATGCCTTCATGCTTCGACACCTTCATCAAATCACACCGGAGGGTTTCCAGCTGATCTTTCAATATCACCTGTAAACCTTCATCATTGCGCTTTAAGCACAGATACACGGCCAACGGAATTCTCTCGATGTTGGACCGCAATAGAAAGTTAAAGAAAGCGCCAGAGAGGTGGCAAGATAGTACGGTTGGTGTTGCAGATGTCGTCATAACTTGCGAGGAGCGATGCTTTGATGCAGTTTGTGATGATCTATTCAGTCGGGGTGGTGAACTCAACAAACCCGTTCATCTGATCAATGTCGAGATCAAAGACAACCACGAGGAAGCTAGTCTAGCCGGCAAGGCATTGTTAGATCTTTGCAATGCGATCGAGAAATCCAAAGATTTAGATGAAGATCTAGAAGATATTCTCGAAAAGCAGATGGAAAAACATCCTCATCAACTCATCCATACTGGTTTGTGGATTTCCTCCGCGACCTTCCCAACACCTTCAAGAACTTTGTACAATCTAACGAACGCGTTCCTTTTCGTCTTTTTATTTCAGTCGGATATTACTGAATTCTCTTACACTTCCTGCGACTGAAAGGTAGTCTATTGCTCAAGATGGCTAACTTGAAAGTCGGGCCCGCCCCCCAGGTCCTTCAACTTGTCTTATTTGACATCACTCTGGCCAATTGGTTATTATCCGTTTCTTGCTCGTCTTTATCAAACTTAAAAGAAAAACCCAAAGAATCAAAATAAACTTCACGCCAAAGCGACAACACCTCGAAAACCACAGTGCAAATCAAATGAGGCAAGCCTCCCTCAAATCTAGAAGTCGGCTTTCATTCTTCTGGCCAGCAAAATGTGCTATCCAAGTCTGCGATAAAAAAACGGGAAATTGAAGAGCAAAAATGTAATACAGGGCACGGTGGACATAAGGTTGCTTTGTTTCTTAAAGTGAGATGAACTGGCCATTGTTTTGAGGCGCAGAACTGCTTTGATGATAGTTTGTAAGCCAAGAGGGTTTTGAATTTACAGGGCCTGAGGAAAAGAATGGTATAAATCAAATGGAAACAACATGAAGGAAGCTGGAAACGGGAAGATGAAGCAAAGCAATTGTTGCACTTATCTTGGAGAGTTGACCTAAGTTTTATAGTCTTTAGGAATAAGGAACTGAGCTGAAGGAAAGAATGGGCATGTGAGGATGGGGGCAGAGTTGAGAGGTTATAGGGACTCAATCAAGGACAGATGCCCACTGTCCTGAGATTATTGGTATTTTTTTTCAGGGTAACACACATTCCCATCAACTCAAGTTGACTTTGTATCTTGTGGTCACCCCTTGGTGCTGTGCAGAAGGAAGTATGAACTAGGAAGGATTGATGATGGGTACCACAATGACCAAGCAGAAAAGTTTGGGTCTTATGCTCAATGTCAAGGAGGGGCTGGGGATGAGTGGTTAACCTGTTTACTGAGAGAAGGATCCTAGGGCTTTTTCAATCAATTGGACACACATTCTAGAGCAGAAAAACAAGGAGGCTTCAATAAGTAAGAGGAAAAGATTATAAGCATAGAAGGAATGCATGAGTGAAGTTAGAAACTTGTTTGACCAGGGGAGGTAACATAATCACCATATCCTGTAGAGGGCTGTTGACCTCCTGTAGAGGGCTGTTGACAAGTTGAAAAAAGGAACCAAAAAGTTTTATGAGTCGGAGAGCTAACCAGGAGGATCATCCTGATGTCAGTTCCAACTGGTGATAAAATACAGGGCCTTCAAGGTTTATTTATTTATTTTGTTTAAAAAAACAAAAAAAAAATGAAATATATTTGAAGAAGTGGTTCAAAATTAAGCCACAGATGATCTGGCTGGAGCAATAGTGGTACTTAACCTTGGACAGATTAAATGAATCCAGGATTGCAAAAGAAAAAAAAGAAAAACTTGACATTCTGTAACCAAAAGTACATCCAGAGATTTCCAAACTGATGAGACTTTTGATTGAATTTTCAAGGATTTTGAGAGTATCATTCTTTTGGATGTCTGAGTCTTTAATCAGGCATGGTTTTGAAAAGCATGGCTAATTAGTTTAATGAGTTTGTCTAGTAAGTCAGATCTCTAGTTATTCAAATTTTGATTGAGCTTGTCCATTTGATGCAGAAGCATAACTAAATTTAAAACTATTTTCACTAAAAAATCTTTCAGCTTTTGCTTGTGTCTACATTGAAAAAAAAACCAATGATGATTTTTTGAGTATGATTATTTTCAAGAATATGGTTAATTTAAAACTGTGGTGATAAACAAAAGAGAAAGATGGATCAATAAAAGCCTTGGTGATATAAAATGTACAGGTTTAAATTCAAAATAATGATTTATTACATGTGGAAAAATAATTCTAAATTTTAATGTCAATGCCTTCAAGATTTTCCACAGGAGGAGAGTTACATAATGTGATAGTTGATGCATCAGAAAAAACCAGAATTGAAAAAAAGCTACCAGCTATCTTCCTCAGTTATTTTATTCTTGCACCAAGGCACCCTGCAATTAAATATCAAAATTTAAAACATCCCCAGTCTTAGAAGATCAAAAGCAATTCTATTTTTCCTAACAATCTGTTTTACAAAATTCTGGAATTTAGGATTTGGCTTGTGCCTTGAGCCAAGATCTAAGTACATGAGTAACTGTGATTATATTTTTGAACCATTAATCCAAACATGGCATAATCTCCATGCATTCATTTTGGAATCTTTGAATGCAGGAATTTTAAGCCTTTCCCTCCAACCCAACAACAATTTAGTCACCAAAATTTGGAATAAACATTCTTTTGCAGCTACTAATTTCCATCTTAGCTAGAAAGTGTTCCCTTTTGATTTGAATACCCATGAATCAAATTCTGAATAAATAGTGTTCTTGAAAATTCACTTTTACTTACCATAAATATAAATTCCTTAGGATTTAAAGACCCTTGAATTTTCCTAGTTTCATATTTGCTCAGATACTAATAAATCCTTGGGTCAAGATCAAGAAATGATTTCAAATAAATGAAAAATAAGTTAATTTTTGAGATGCATACTCTGTGACCATTTCCAAAGCAAATTTGTAAGCCACAACAGCATTCTGAAAAACCTGGTAATTTATCTGAAATCTTCCTGAGCCATTCCCACAAAGTATTTTAATAAATCAAACCATCTACTCAAATTATCAAATTTTTTGATTTTATCTGTGTCAGCCTCCTGGATGCCAAGACCCTTGCTATCCTTTAGCTACCAGATGTGATAGAATAAATAATAAATATATTATTTAATAAATGCAGCAAAAATCTGTAAAATATTTGGATTAAGCTTATTGCAAGGTTAAGTGGTTTGGTTATGGTTTATTGTTTTAAATCAATATGAATAAATTGATTATTAAATATTTTTATAGAGGGGCCACAATTATATTGGGGATCTTTAACACCTCTCTTCAGGGATTTCAGTATGAAAACACGTAGTCCTGGTTACTTTGGGATCTTTATTTTAAAGGATATTTTACCCAAAGATAATATGTTTATAAAATACACAGTGGAGTGGCAGGGCCTTGTAACCAAGCTGCCACAACAGAGAAAGGATAATAAAACTCACTGGTATATTATTAAATCCTTTGGGTATCTGTTTGAGACGTGCACTGATGGGTTAAACCTGTATACTGGGGTTATAAGGTTGTTCAGCAGTTTTAACTGATAAAAAAGAGGTTGAGGATGGATATTATTGATCAGACTTAGCCATAAATCACTTTTTTATCTCTTATAAGTACTTGATTACCTTGGTACGGTGTCTGGATATAAATATAACTGGTTCTCTGCCCATCAATATCCTCAAAAGAGCTCTTTATTTATAGCTTTTGGAGTCCCAACATTGTCCTTCTGAGGGGTACAGGGGCTCAAAGGGACGGACATTAAGGCTAGCAGAGTAACCAGTGGTAGCCTTTTAGGTTTTCTTGGTCCTATAGCACGGGTAGCATCTAATCCCTCAGGGCATGGGAATTATTCTACTTTATAATAGATATTAGGAGGTGTGAATAACACTAATCTGTCCCATTTATGTATTATTTAATTAATTATCCTTAATAAATGTTCCCAGTAATTCAATAATTATTTCAATAGACATTTCTATGGACATCCTGATGTCAGGTGAGTTCTCATTATGTATTATATAACTGGAGTAAAGTCATGATATTGATTTTACTCCTTATTTTCGAGTTCCAGTTGATTTACTAAGATAATTACTTAAAAATATAAGTCATGGGAATTCATGTAATATTGTTACATCATTGGTTTTCTTAGTATCTCACGAGAATATTAATGTCTAGGAATTCTGATAAAAGTATATTAAAGTATTTTAATATATTTTTAGAAGTTGTCATTGTCTTATTTTTGACATTCTTGGTAGTTTGAATTATATTTAATAAAAAATATGTATAAGGGTTATTTAAGTATTTTTATATAATATTATGTACTTTTAGACTATCTACTATCCACAGGAACATTTATTAAATATGTAGAATGTTCCTGTGTGGGCTGTAGCATGTTTACGCAGTACCTAAGCCTCTCAGGCGGCCTGTCACTCTGTCAACCCGTAGTCCCATGGCTGCGTACTTGTCAGAGGCCTGGGGCTGCGTACACAACCTTGATGGAGTGACAAAGCTGTATCTCAGCCACGCGCGGGTGCATTGGCTGCCGCGGCTGCGTGCGGGAATTGTGACAAAACACATTTCCGTCTGTAACTCCTAAAATATACACAACACCTCAATTCTGACTGAATTTTAGGTGTGAAACCTATACGTGACAATACGTGTGAAATATTTAACTGACCAAAAGCTCAATAGTGGAGCCGTAGTATTTTGGTCTTTCTTTCCTTAATTATTTAAAAATATAAGGAGTTGGATTTCAAGGGTGGGGTCAGTGAGTGACCCTACCTAATTTTGGGTGGAGAATCCATTTTTGCAAGAGTTCTTATGGATTTACTACTCCCTCTTAGGTTAATTATATTATTATCTATTTTTATGTTATTTTGTTACTTTTGCAGCTTGCTTTGCAATAGTAGCAAGATGACAATCTGCCCATTCATTTTGAAGGATCAAAGGCCTTGAAAGATATTTTCATGCAGATATCAATATTAATCTTAATTTATCCATTGTCCTATCTTTCCTCCCATAATGTCCAATATTCACAGTTTGAATTTTTTTGATTTTAAAAGAATCCCCAAGGAATATTCATCAACCATCATGCTTCAAAAGTTCCAACTGCTACTGGAAAAGATACAATTTACCCTTCCACCACCCTCAATCAATATTATTTTGGGTATTTTTCCAGAATGAAAAATTTTGCTACTCCAGATTTTAAAAATTTAAACTATTTACTTCATCATGGCTTTGATAAATACTCAAGAAAATTTAAAATAACTTAAATCCAATTTTTAGAAGTTCACTTGAGGTATAGAACCCCAGATTAGCTGCATTTTGAATTTAAATGGTTGAAATTTTTTGCCCATAAGGTATGAAATGAAAAAATTTAAAGACCCTGGGAATGAAAAATTCTAATACATTTCAAAGAGAAAACACTTGGAATTTTCAACTCTTCACTCAAGCATGAGAAAATTACATTCAAGAATTATTCTTCTTTCTTCAAAAATGGAATAAAAAATTTGATATATCAATATTTATTTCTTTTTTCTTTAAAGTATTATCACAATAAAACCTTATTCAAGTAATATTAAAGAAGAGAAAGCCTCACAAAGAACTAACATTGATTTAAGAGTATATTTCAATTTTTTTTTGATCTGCATTGAAGAATAAATTTAGAATTCAAATTAGGTAGTTTAAAAATGAAATGATGCTTGAACTTCAAATTATATCAAAATTTTCTGCTAGCCACAATCTTGAATAAATTTTCCCAAGGAGCACTCAATTTTTTTGATAGAGGAATACTTCTGTCTATCATTCAAAATATCTATACTCACAGAAAACCAATTAATAAAATTGATGTTTCCAATCATAAAATTTATCAGTATCCAAATGTTCAAGAAAAATATCATCATGGTGGAAGTTTCAACAGATTATTTTAG
Source organism: Puccinia polysora (assembly GCA_025617555.3). Lineage (NCBI taxonomy): Eukaryota > Fungi > Basidiomycota > Pucciniomycetes > Pucciniales > Pucciniaceae > Puccinia > Puccinia polysora. Next base: position 6,353,737 of record CM062640.1, read on the forward strand.
CCCCCTACTGTAGCAGAGGCAGCTGAAAATAGTAAAAATTTAAGGTCAAAAATGAAATGAAAATTTCCAAATCTTAAAAAAGTTTTAGGAGTGAGAGAATTTGAAATATAATTTTAGCAATGGTTTTTTTGTGACATTTTTTTAATACTCACCAACTTTTACCACCTCCAAAAAACTTTTTCTTCTTGAAATTCTCAACAAACCAATTTACCTAAGTAAAAAAAAAACTGGAAAAGTTGATTCACATATATCCCATGTATATAGATAATGTCAGAAAAGAATTAATGAACTAAGTTTAGTGTAAATTCTCAATTAATTTTGTTAAATAATTTTGTGTTTTTATTCTTGAATGAAATCACACATGTAGCTACAAAAGTTTAATTTTATTCCCAAGGACTGCATGAAGCAAAATGTTTGCATACGTAAATAAGACATTCTGGCATCCAAAACTTGTGAATCTCAAACCCTAAAATGTGTTTTTCAGTTAAAATACTGAATGTATTTCAAATAATGGAAAAACTATGTATCTTTAGTTTTTTAAAAAATGGATTTTCCATGTAATAAAAGCATTTAAACCAATTTAATATTTTCAAAAATATCCAGATAGAACCCAAAAGGTTAGTTCTCAAAATTAGAATTTTAACAAAATTGCAGTTTTTAAATATACCCCAGCCTTATTTAACAACAATAAAAAATTCAATATGAGTCTAAATAATGGTAAAATATTTAAAAATGACCAGAAATAATTAAATTTAATCCCTTGGAAATTTTTGGACCCAAAGTTAATGTTTGGAAAATCTCTTTTGCTATTTGTTTCTGTTTTCATATTCACCACACATAAACAATAAATCATTGGAAAATGCTAGGCTCACAAAATGAAAATTAATTTACATGTCAATTTAACCAAAAAAATTCACTTGAAAAACTCTAAATTTGTTTCTGTACTTAGTTCATGGTTTCAAACCCTTTTTAGACCCTAAAAAGTTAAAAATAGAATAGAAAATGATAATGAACAGCTCCAACTAAGCTGTTTTTACAAGAAAAATTCATTCTTGAAACATAAAATTTAAACTCAAGGATCAAGAAATTATAATTCAGAAATTAATTAATATCAGTTATTTTATAAGCCTCAAGAAAGGTTTTCTTAGTCTCATATTTATTTTCCAATCATTTTGCACTGTGTTAAAGAAATCCCATTATAGCAAAATCATTTACTATCAAAAGATTTGTATTAGCCAATTGAGGTAGCCTGGTTTAAGCAATAGAATCTTTTTACTAATATTTCAATTCTATAGAAATGGCAGAGAGATAAATATGCTTTACTACTGATAATAAAGTACTATATATTGAATGATTGGATGTGGTTGAATGATGAATGAAATTTTGCGGAGGATTATCCTCCTTGTGTAGTGTGCATGAGCAGGTGGATGGTGTTTGTGTACGTACAGAGGGTGAAAGTAAGTTTTTATGCTGGCGTGTGAAATGAAAAAACCAGGAAAGTTTATTTTTTTTTGAAAAATAATCTGAAAATCAATGAGTTCAATTAAACTCAAATCGTTATGAATTAACATAAATATGACAAAGATTAAAAATTTCTTACCCTTTATTTTTGAATGTAGATGGATCTCTGCCTGAGAAATCAAAAAAAAAAAATTATCCTCAGAAGTTTTTCAGAATTTTTTGCTTAGTCATTTTCAACATTTTATATTTCATTATATATATATTTTTCTTTTCTTTTTGAGGTGTCAAATAATTCATCAGATCATGATGATTTATTCCCTAAATTATTTTATTTCATCTGAGAATTTGAATTGGTTTCCAAGCAATGGGATGAGGCCCTCCTCCAAACAAAACAAAACCACAAGTTTTCAAAAAATTCTGGAAGCTCTAAAAAAGTGAATCCTTCAAATTAAATCATTCTTAAAAACTCAAATAGCATCAAAAATAGTTTTTACTTGACTTTTATGAGTTGTAAGATATTCATTCATCTTTGCTATTCAATCAAAATATGATCAAAACCACAAAATAATCACATTAATAAGGCGTATCAGAGTTATTGAACCCGCCATTCCTTTAATGGCGGGTTTCAACCCAAATGCACCATTTCAAACCCGTCATGAAAAATGAAAAAAAACCACTTATTTCACAAAAGGGGTTTCAGAGTTCCCCAAAAATAACTGGATTTTCTCAAGCATAGTATATAAAGTCAAGACTCAAACAGGGCACCAGATACCACCGCACTGTTGCTCCACCCTCTCCAAGCCCAACATCCAATCCAGCCTTCTTGTTCCTGACTCATCCAACCCATCAACCACATACATACCAGCCTCCCCAACCAAACCAGGGCACATATTCTCTGCCTACACAAGGACCAGCAAGAAACCCTATTTGTGGCTTAGAACTGTAACCTGGTAATACAATCAACCCACTTCTTTTTCAACTAAGACCCTTGAGGGCCCAAACTGATCCAGTCCATTCTCTTTTGAAACTGGTTGTATCAGCAGCTCTACCCACACTGGAGGCAATGGAGCAACATCCTAATCTAAGAACCCCTCTCCCCAACACTGGTCATCCATAAATACCAGGTAAAAAAGTCTCCATCTCACTCTAAATTAATCTTCATCCATCACAAAAAAAACCCTCAAACCTGATATAAGTAGCAAAAGCAGCTTACCATAGAATAATCCTATATCAACTTTCTGAACCAGTGGATCACCCAAATTAAAGAAAGAGGTTGAATTGAGAAATGCCCTCATATCTTGCATCAACTGTCCCCAGCCTGAGGCTACATACGTTTTCATTAATCACTGCAAAAAATTAAAACTGCTCAAACCCTTTACTCTCAAGAATCCACCAATTTGTTTCTTCTTCTCTTTTTATTTTACTCTTTACTCAACCAATTGGTTGCCTTGGTTGATTCAAACTCTAAATTGGATTTACTGGCTTATCCTTCATCCACTCCCAAAAGTTCTGACCTCATTCAACAATAAATCTAAACCAACACATCCAAAAACATTTGTGGAATATGCAATCAAGTCATCCAATTGATCACCTTGTGATCACAAGTTGTTCTCCCACCATCCAAGTGTTGAATTGCTCTTGCTTTTATTCCAAGTTATTTCTCATAATGTTTGTCAACCTTGAGTCTTTTAGAATTCTGAAAAAATGAAAGATATTATTATTACACAATGAAAGCAATTTTTGGAAGAAGAATATTGAAAAAAAAGGCAGCTTAAAATAGAAAGCAATAGAGGAGGAAATGGAATTTGACAGTGGAAAAAAATGCAGGAGAAGAAAATGAAAAAGAAAAAAAAAGCTGCAAGATCCTTTCCAGTGATGAGAAATAGGATTCTGATGCTGAATCCTGTGTGATATTGGTTCCACACTTTCTGGTTTGGGATTTTCAGATTGGCAATGAGGGCTGTGTGGATCAACTTAGTCAATCTAAGTCTCAGTTGTTGAAGTACTGATGTTAAGTGGTAGGCTAGCTTAGCATACAAGAAGATAGGTTAAAAGTGAAGCAGTTTAAAATTGAGTTTAGCTAGGATTAGGATGAGGATGGGGATGAAAAGATGGGTACACTTCAATCAATTGACAGAACAGGAGGGAAGTCAAGCGTTAATCAAGAAATTTGATGAGCCTTGTCAGTAAAGTTATTTTGAGATCAACAATGATTGTCCACCAAAAAAATTCAAAAAAACTTGGCACCAGCAACATTTGATCCTACTAAAGCCATAAAATGTGCTACTAAAACCAAAAAGCAAAGGAGAACTAGAAGCACAACAACTAGTTACCAATCATGATCCAAGTGAGTTGTTAAACAACCAATTGGGGCTGATCATCAAATTAGCACTTCATCATCAACAATCAGAAGCACAATCACAATCACAAACATCTAGTTTATGATGATGATCAACTACCACTCTCAGTCTCCTTCAAACCTCAATCTCAAGCAACCCACAACTTACTCAGTCAGGCCTTCAACAATCAATTGGAACCCCAACAAGATATCATCCTCATTGGACAATTATCACACAGTCAATATGGCTTGGTCAATCTCCCCCTCTTGATCATCAAACCATGAACTGATTGGAAGCTCAACAATTGTTTGAATTATCTAGGTCTACCTGATCAAGAACAGACTATGAAACTTCCAAAGTCACAACCAATCCAAAATCTAAATCCTCAAGAGATATGATCAAAGGTAAGATGAATGAATTGCAAGCTGGTAGGATTGCCATTTAAATCATGTTAAAATCTTAAGTTTTTTAAAGTCTCCTTTTTAATCTAAATTTCTATCAATTGGGTGATCATCATCAAAATGGTTTAAAATATGTTCAACCCAAAAAAACAATCAAGAGAGAAAAAAAGAGAGGGATTCTCTTAGACCATCCTGACAGAAACTACAGGCTGAGACAGGTTTCCTGAAAAATTCCAGAATATTGATATTTCTGCTTGTCTTGAGATTGTAAATGATGATGAACATGGGATGAAGATTGCTTTGATTGGATTGATTTATATTGGTGGACAACAGTGTTGATTTTTGCTGTTTAAGGGCATTGAGTAGTTTGAAGGGGGAATGATGATGTTGAAAATCTTGGATTTGATGACGTGGTGGGGTGGATCAACTTTTTGAATGTATGGGTGAAGATGAATAAATGGCAGATTCAATGTTTGAAACCCACCATTATTTTGAAACCAACCATTTTGAAATGCACCAGTTAGGGGGAATGTGTATTTCATAAACCCTCCATTAAAAATGGCGGGTTTGGCAAAAAAAAATGGTGGGTTTCTAATGGCCATTTTTCTAACTATGATATGCTATATTAGTCTAATTTGCTTTTCCCATGAATTAAAAAAAAATTAAATTTGACTTGTTTTGATTTTCATACTGCTATTCTGATTCTTCCCTAAAATTAAATATATTAAAAATGAAACAAACTCTAAAAGAATGGCTTCATTTTTTCACTTTCTGAAACATCTATTTTGGGGTATCTTATACTTTTTTTGTATTATTTTTCAGACAATGATAGTTGGATTATTTGACTCACCAATCAATTTCAACCTTAAAGTAAAGATGCTATGATAAATTATCATAAAATTTGAAAATATATAGTTATTTGGGACTGGAAAATGTGACCTTGAAAATGTGTCTGAAGTAAAACTATTTATTTTGGCCAATCAGTGGGAAGACCTCCTGCACCCTGATGAATCTACCATTGATGGTGAGGCCTCTTCCACTCATAAAAAATGATTGGGGTGTTCTTATCTTTTCATTTTCTCATCTTTGAGATGCATACATGAACCTTTTGTCTTCCATAATAATTTATCTTTTTTATAAATTTTCTTTTTCCCCATTTTCTTCTTTGGATTATAATTTAATTTTGACTTAGTTTGAGTAAGTATTTAATCTTATTCAATCCCATGAATTCAACTTTATACCATAACCTAAGGTGTATTTCTTTCATGAATATCTTTTTTCCCCTATTTGATTTATGGAGTTTCCTAGTGAAAATTAATATTTTTATTCCCATCCATAAACACTTTCATTTAAATTAAAGAAATTATTAATGATATTTGGGTGTATTCAAGTTAAAACACCTACCATTTTTTTACTTGAGGGTTTCAGAAAACAATCCAATTTCAAAACCACCTCAAAAAATAAAATAAAAGCCACTTATTTCACATGCAATGTTTCAGAGTTACTGGGAAAAATAATGGGTCTTTTGAATGAATATTCAAAAGGACTCAGAATAAAAAATGCTTAAACCCACATCATACAATTCTTTCTTCCAAATTACTTCCAACAGAAACCTCATTGGATGTAACATCCCTTTCTTCTTCATATTTCTGTTGCTGATTCCCACTTCAAATCTCATTTTCTATTTAACTTTTTCTTCATCTTGCCATTTATACTTCCCACTTCCAGCCTCATTAGAGAAATTCATAAATATTCATATTTTAATTGGCTAATTCCCTCTTCCACTCAACATATAATTGCTCTTATCACTTCATAAAATTTTTCACTTGATTTATCCACTTGATAACTCTCACAACTTTTTCAAACCCATCACTTCATTTCTCTTACACTTTCAAAATGGCCCCTCAAAGAAAATCCTCTAAAAAAAATGCAAAGAAAACATCCCCAAGCAACTTAAAAACAGTAAAAATTTCAACAATGTTTTAGCCTCCTCCCCTATCAGCTTTCAAATTTTATATTAAACTAAAGAAAACTGATAATCTGATAATTGTCAGCTGGCTCAAAATCACTAACCACTAAAATTGTTGCTTTGCAACTGACAATTAAAATTGAGCAGGCCAACCTGCATCTTCTCAGTTCAATTTTTTCATGCTGATGGACCATGAGCTGATGAATAAAATCAAAGTTAGGCTTTATACTTAGGCCAATGTTAAATTTGCAACCTTGAAACCCCTGTTCACTACCAAAAATGGGTCGCGTGGGGCAATTCATGAGGCATTCTGTGTTGTGAATAGCCGCTTGCAACCAATTCTGGGTCACGAACCACGCCATACTTCCCATTTTGGGTGGTGAATGGGGAAGAAAAAATAATTTAATAATTTATTTCATTATATATATATATATATATATTTTGTATATATTTATTTCTAATTTAATTTAATTAATTGATTTATTTCTGATATATTTATTTATTTATTTATTCATTTCATTTTATTCAAATTTATTTATTTATACTTATACTTATACTTATATTTATATTTTTAATCTAATTAATTAATTGATTTTTTATTTATTTATTTGTTTCATTTTATTTATATATACATTTTTTATATCCATATTTTTGATTTAATGGATTAATTTTCTTTGTATTTGTATTTGTATTTTTATTTTTTTTATTAAAATAAAACAAAGAAACAAAATATCAAAAAGTAAAAAAAATGTTATATATATATATATATATCCATTTGCAACTCAGATGGGTGGCAAACGGCGTTTCACACCCGGTTGCGACCCCAGGGTCCCAAAATTTAACATTGGCCTTTTTTTTATATTTATATTTTTAATTTAATTAATTGATTAATTTTTTTTTCATTTATTTATTTATTTCATTTTATTTCTTTATATTTTTTCATATTCATATTTTGAATTTAATGGATTAATTTTTATTTATTTATTATTTATTTATTATTTATTTATTATTTATTTATTATTTATTTATTATTTATTTATTTTTAATTTACATAAAATAAAGAAATAAGATAACAAAAAGTAAAAAAAATGTTTCAAAATATATATATATATCCATTTGCAACTCAGATGGGTCGCAAACGGTGTTTTGCGCCCCGCTTGCAACCCCAGGGTCGCAAATTTAACATTGGAATTATACTTCATTCAAAGAAAATGAAGGATTACTTCAAGAATTACTGGTAAAATTCAAAAAAAGCCCACTCAATCTCAATTCAAATGGGATTGGGTCTCACTGATGACAATAATTTCAAAGGGAGAAACTTGGTGGTGATAAATTGTACTAAAAATGTCCTTTTTATTTTCAAATTGATGAAATATTTGGAAAGAAGGCAAAAATAACCCCTCTGGACAATTTTTATGCTACAAAATCAGAATCCCTTGATTCCGAGGAGATGGTAGTCAGTCCTCAGCCAAGTGAAATCAATAATGACAAAAAATTTATTGAGAAATCTACCTCTATAAAGGAACATTTGGAGTGGACATAATTTGAATACAAGGAATATATTCCAAAGAAAAAAAAATCTCTTATTGGTTCTAAATCAGCATCAATCAGCAAATTTAATACTTTCTTGGATTAAGCACTTGCCTCTTTGGGTTGTTTGCTTCAAGCTTTGACCAAGCCAAGAATCATCTTAACCTGGAGGATATGATGTCAATGCATCACCTGATCCCCAAAAACCAAAATTTCTGACCCCATCTACAGTAATGAAATTTTATATTAGCTCTCCTAGTGAATGATTACTTATTTCCTGCAAAAATACCCACCCTTTTTTTGAAAAAATCAAAATTTTAAGCCAATGGGTACTTCTACTGCACAATCCAATTCCAGAAATTTATTTTAGCTAAATTTCCCCTCATTCAAGCAAAAGAGAAAGAATTTCAATTGAAAAGAACTTGAAATAAAAATAAATAAAAGCTGGAGCAAACATTCCAGCTTTAGAGGTTTGGAAAAGATCATTGGAAATAAATATTTGGCTCAGGGATTGAATTCTTTCCCCAATATTGGCAAATGTATATGTGCTAATATGTCAACATAATTTTTAAAAAATTAAAATAACATATAGAAAGGAATATTCTTGAGGTGGAAAGCCCAAATCTTCAGTTCTTAAATCAAATATTGCAGCACCAACTTGAAATAAATAAAGAAAATCAAAGAGGTGAAAGAATGGCTTCAGGAAAAAAGGTGGATGATCAGTTGAATTTGAGACAAAATGAGTTTGATTTTTGAAAAAAGAAGGAATGGAAGGATCAAGAGAAGAAGGAGGAGGATTGAATTCTATCAGAAAAAATTGAAATGGTATCTTGAGAATTCTCTTTTTTTGATAGCTGTAGAACTGTGTGGAAAATGGAAATAATGTTTTAAATAATTGTATTTTGAACAAATTGCTTCATTTAATTGAAAAAAGACAATATTGTTTTTTTTAAAAAACCATTTGCTACTATTTTTAGCACCTCCAATGTACAAAAAGTTTTATCCTTCTTTGTGTTTTTTTTGCTTGATTAGATCTGACCACTTCTGAAATACCCTATTGTGGTACAGGTCCTTTTATTGATTTGCATTGATATTTAAATTTTAGTTGGGGTGGCTTGTTCAAATGCAGGAAACTTTCAATGATTTTAATTTTTAGGAGACCCAATAATTTTTACAATACCTTCATTTTTTAAATGAATAACAAATCCCAACTTGGGCAAAATAAATTCTGGCATTCAGAGAAATTGTATTTTTTGAATTTTTCAATGATTGTTCTATTTAAATTTTTCTTGGAGCCACAAGGAGAAAAAAATGTAAGACAAATCAACATTTTAAATATGGGGAGTATTTTAGAATGCATTAATTGTAAAGTAAATCCAAGTATAAAAATCAATATGATTAAGTTGAGTTCCAAATATTGAGGAGGAGAAAGAGGGGGTGCAATTTTTTCCATCATTTCTGGGTTGGATTCAAAGGGGATTATGGAAAATTTTTGAAAACCTTTCCCTAATATCCGGAAGACCTTCTGGAATTTGTATCAATATCCTTTAATAATTGAGGAAAAGATTGGACTGAATATTTCTTAACAGATAAACCAAAAATTAAGAAGGGTACAGTGGGTAGGCGTAAATGGTGGGACTGATTGACCTAAAACAGTCAATCTGTTTTCAAGAATGTGTTTCACACTAAATACATTTTTTAAAAAAAGGCCTGTATTTAATTTTATTCATTGGATTAGATATTTCAGAGTATCTACTTTAATTATAAAAAACAAATTGAACTTTGGAAAAGTATCAAATTATAATTTTTTAAAAAAAAGTCTCAAAAAGCAAAAAACACCCAAAAATGTGCTGGAGGAAAAAGAAAATAAAAAAATTCTGTACCATTTATATTTTTCTTCTTGGTGAGAGTGTGAGTGAGGATCAGAATGAATCATTTTCATGAAAGAAAAATTACTTTAAAGAGTTTTTAAAAATAATTCAAACATGTTTTGATCAATTTCTATTTTTCAGTGCCCTTGTAATATGGTGATGATAATTTTGAGAGGTTAGTTGGAAGTCATGGAAACTGCTAAAAAAGTTTCATTCAAGTTTTTTATGCATCTGATGATTATCATATTGTTCAAGTCTTCTAATTGCTGTCAGCTTTGAGGTGCCTTGAGCTTCTTGAGGTTATCTTAGCCTGAGGTTAAATTTGGGTTGGGCCTAATTAAATTGCTCTTAAATTGATTCAAAAAATCAAAACTATTACATCCTCTGTTGGCTTGATAATCTTGATATTCTGAAACAACTCATTGTGAAAAGAAGAATATATATCAAAAAGAGAACCCATGAATGAAGATCAAAGATCAAGAATAAGATTCCAAAAAATTTTCTTACTAGGTTTGTTTTTTGAATTGATTGAGTATTGAGATGTTGATACTGGAAGTTGGAGATGGTGGAAATGTTCCAATTGTTAATATGGGGTGGAAACTAGAATATGGGATGGCCAAAACCAGAAACAAGGCTTCATATAAATTTTTTCAAATAAACAGGTGTAGTTTCTTTGATAAACAGTACCACAACCTTTGTCTATCCACTGCACATTTAGCTTTGCCCTACTATTGCTCACATTTTTTCACCCCATTATCTAAAGGTCAAACAGGCTCCACAAATCTTTTGGATTGGTGGAGGTAGGTGGTGAAAAATTTGATTCATTCCTTATCTTCCTCAGAGATTTTTTTTAAAAAGGAAGGTATTGAATTAATTCCACCACAAAGCTAAAATCAAGCCCATTCAGAACAATTAATTTTCCAGAGCTGAAAAATTGAACCCCTTGTTTTTTTTATTGGTTTAAATCATTGGGGATAGGCTCTTGAAAAATCTTTGCAATTCATGGAATGTTAAAGATGAAGGTACCACACTTTCCTGAAAGACCATTTAATTTTCTTATCAAGAACATCATTGATCTCCAAAGAGATTTTTTAATATACATTTTTATTCCTGTTTTTATGAGAAGCTTTATTCTTTCAATTATTTTTTCTCTTTTAAAATAATAGTTTCCCATCATTAATTTTCAACCTGCATAATTTGATTGGGTCCAAACCAGAATTATTTGATATTGTTGTTTGAAATTTTGGATTTTTGGTGGAAAAAAGGTACCTAAAATGAAGGGGGATGAAATAGAAATAAAAAAAGCAAGTTTTTTCACATTTAGAACCAATCCCAAAAAAAAGAAAATAATTGAAATTTAAACTGATAAAACCAAATCAAAAAGAGAAAAAATCATTAGTCATCTAATATTCAAATCAAATAGTGACAAACTGATGGATAAACAAAAATTTCTAATAGAAATAACAACTGTAGCAGAGAAATTTACAAGTTTATTTTTGGTAGGATGGTTGATGGGTTTGAAGTTTTGGTGGTGAATTTGAGGTGGAACAGCTTGGTGTTAGAAGGGATGTTTTCTGAGGTTTGGTGTTCTGTAACAAAATGTTTTTCACTAGAGTAAGCCTAATTATAAATAATTTTTTGATCTTAATCAAATTAGATCTGTGTTTCTTGTGCAATAAACATTTCATTGAAAAAATATTTATTTTGACAGGAAACTTGAAACCCAGCATGGGAAGAAAGAAAATTCTAGTTTTTTCAAAGAAAAATTCAGCAGCAAAGGAGTATCTAAAAAAATGAAATATTCTTTGTCAGGTTTTTGTCAAACAGATTGGTTCAAAATGAATTTGTGTCTATTTCTTCCAATAAAAATATTGGTTGACATGAAACTTGGTTCTTTTGAGAAAGAGAATTTTTTTCCATCAAAAAATCTGATGAACAAAGGAAAAACCTCTTTCTACATTAACCAAGATATCTCCTTCTAATTTTTCTTGGTTAGTGTCACTGAAAAAATCCATACTAGTTTCAACAATGCAAACTAAATTTAATGTGAGTTTAGGAAGGCTTGAGGCACCAGGATGGTGCTTTGAGGAATATTGAGGAATTATGGGAATTCATCAAGGAAATTCTTATGTCTTCAGGATGTTACTTGGCTCAAAAAATTCAATTTAAAAATTAAATGTTGAATTGT
>CM062640.1:6377995-6417995 GCA_025617555.3 Puccinia polysora
ATTATGACCCTGGCAGTTCTAGTTCTGTAAGTTGGTTCAATGGTATTAATTCTTTTTCATTAATGCTTTTTTATGGATGATTCCTAGTTTACTAATATTTGATCCTTTTGAATTTTGAAAGGTTGAGGTTGATTAAATGCTCAACAATTCTCAGTTCAATGATAAGATCAATGCAATGATCTTTAGATATCCTGAAAAAGATCATTTTGGGCTGTTGAAGCACTTGATTCAGGAAACTTTCTATTATCAATCAAAGCCAAGACTTGAACCTCAAGTCTTTTAATCAAGCAGAGGCCGGCCAAAATTGACAGATACCTGGAGAGATCCTTCTTGATTCAAACACTTTGAAAAGTAGCTTAAGGGGGAAAATGGAATTAGAGGGTATCCAAATAAGAAAAAAAAGAAGATTGTAAGTCTTTTATTTTGTTAAATGTTAATTTTTTTGTTTAATGAGCTGATGATGATATGATGTTAATTTTTGTCAAAGTTTGCAGGATCATAATCTGAATTTCATAGTTCAGAGGAAGGTACTGAAAGTGAATTAGATTCACTTCATTTGGAATCCAAATCTTCTTCAGAGAAAGAAGACATGCAGGAATTTTCAACCAGAAGCTCATCTTTGGGGAGTATTTATTTGTTTGATGAATGTTATTAGAATTTTGGCTGAGTGAGTTTTGATTATAGAAACCCAAAGTGAAATACCTCAATCAAATATCTGAGAAATTACATAATTTCTTGGGTGAGGTCTGGGATCCAATTGGTGATGGAAATAGTCAATTTAGAATCATTTCTACATCACTTTGGTATGATGAAAATGGTTGGTTTAAACTTCAAAAGTAAATTATTAGAAAATTGGAGAAGCATAAAGCATGCTACATTAAGATTCTTGGTGGTGAAAAAGAGGTAGAAAAGATTAAAAAAAGAGTTGATGTTGAAGACATCAAGGCAAAGATACCCTCTTCAAAATGGCTGGCTAAGTTAGATATGGGTAGAATGATAGCAGACACATATGCCAGAACTATCTGTTTAATTTCATTTGAGTCATGTTATAGTTATAATCCAATAAAAAGAAGTGTTACAGATCAATCAGAGCCTATCTATATTTCCTTTGTAAAAAATGACCACTGGGTTCTATTAGTACTTCAGGAAGAAATGATCCCAATCCCGCTGTAAGACTCCAAACGGTGCTAGGCTGTGGCAGTTCTGTGGAGGGGAAAGGTGCTGTTTAGGCTGCCCTCCTGAGTGTTACAAAAATATTTAAATGTAACCAAGATCAAAGTCCAGAACCTGGTAAATGAGGGACCAAATGTAAGAGGATAAAGATGATAGTAGTTGGTAGCTGGGGAAACAACACTATCTGAGGCAAGATGATGCCGGGGAAAACTTGAATAGAAGAAGTCAAGGATTGTTCAGAGTTCAACAAGACAAGGCAATTGTAAGTAACAACGCCCAAAATCTAATAGCTCTGGTTGTCATCAGAAGCTTAGGAAAGATCAACTCAATCCCAAACAACCTCCAGGTTCTCAATGAACCTGCCCAACTCTCCGCAATCAAGCGCTTGAAGGGTACCAGATAACTGTGGGCGGCTGCACAAGACAAAGCTAATTGTTTTGATGACGCTCTAGAAGCAAAACAATAACTGATTTGAACAAGAATAACCCAACACTTCTCAAGGGACTCAAGAGTAGCGTGGCGTAATTCAACTTCAAAAGAAATAAAGGGAGGTCTAACACTCCAGGTTTTAAGCTTAATGAAAACTCTTCAGTCAAACATGACTGGTTCCAGAAAGATAATCAAAGGATGATCAGGACCAGTATGGTTGGATAAAGGAATCAGGAGTGGTGTAACACACTCAAGAATTCAATCAGTTGAATTCTTCTTCAACCAGAAAAGCTATTGGTTGTTGATAAAGATCAAGGATCAGGGTTGAGTATGGAGGCTCAAGGATCAAGGGGAAATCATGGATATACCCAGAATTTAGTCTCAGATAAAGGGGAATGAGACCCCCACAGATGATTTACTTCAGGATGATAATGATGATATTTCTATGATAGGATACCCTTTGATACCCCCCCCCATGCCAAAAGGCAGGGGAGAGCCCCTCCTTATGTGGGAAGGAGGCCCTGTTAGACTATGTACAAGTGATTCTACAAATAGAGAAGAATTTTCTTTTTTTTTTTTTACTTAATTGACATGAGAAAAAACAAAAGAGAAACCAATGATAAAACAAAAATAAAACATAATTGAAATAATGGAAAGAATCATGGATGAGTGGGGATGTAGAGACACCAGCCCGTGCCAATGATGCGCACGGGCAGGAGAGTTGCGGGTGAAGTTGGATTTGATGAGCTCAATGGCAACCAAGGTCTTGCCGGTACTGTTATTGGTGCGGATGATGATACTCCTACGCTTGGCTTGTTCTAGTAGCTCATCCTGGTAGAGTCGAGTGATCTTGAGTGGGGAGTGAAGCCAATTGATGGCAGGGATGATTTGGTTGTAAAAATGACTCTTGCAACAATGATGAGCCTTGTCAAAGACGAAAAGGGATACGTCTTGCAGTCTCCAGTAACCTTTTTAGATGATATTGTAGAAGATTGGTGTAGGCTTTGATGGTGAGATGGGTGAGAGATTGAATGGATTGAACCTTTTGGAAGACAAGAGGACAAGTGGGGAATAGGAAGGCTTGGATGAGATGACGCGGAGGAAGGTTGTTGGTTGACACTTGCCAGGGAGGGAAGATGAGGGTGCAAGATTGATTGTGGGAAAAACCAATTGGGTCATGGGATGAATTTTGTTCCTGCAATCAATTTTGCACGTGTGGCCAGATGCATGATGGTGAGACCGGGTGAGGAGGACAAGGTTGATGGCCAATGGTAGTGGACAAGTTGCTGGTTGTTGGTTGTTGTTGTGGGAGGGTGATCTGAGATGAACTGGTGGCTAGAGAGTATCAACCGGGTCAATCAATTGTTGAGTTCTTCTCTGGTGATCCAAGCTCCTTTGGGCAATGGGAGAGGACTGTGGCTCCCATTGGAGAGGGATTTGCTAAATACCCAACCGGGTTCAATCTTTTAGGCAAAATAAGCAGATTTTATCCTAGGCTCCTTGGGGCTGAGGATTGGATGAGGGATGATGGGCGGGTTGAAGGCATCCTGAGGGATGGTGGTGGGGATATCTTGGGCCAAGCGGATCTTGGCCCGCGCGTTTGGCCAAAAGGAAGGGGAGAACAAAGAGAGAAGGAATAGAACACAATGCTTAGGTGATGAGACCAAGAGAGGCCCGTCCTAGACCACTGGGAAAGAGGAATGCTTGGCAGGTTGAGGAAACTGGAGGAGTGATACCGATGAAAAAAAATCCCGATTTTTTTTTTTTTTTAGAATAACACCTAAATAAAAGAATCTTCAAAAAAGATTTTGAATTTTCTGCATCTGGTCCAGGGTGTCCAGATTTGGTCACCACATCTCTCCCCAACTTACAGACTCTCCCTAGTCTGCATCTGCGCTTGATGTCATAAAAAAAAGAAAGGAAAGATGATTGAGCACAAGAAATGGCAATTTGATTTTGAGGGCAATTGAAAAGAATATCTTGATTCATCCAAAGAAAATCGTAGAGTTGACTGCAATAAAATGAAGAAGGAATCCCAGGTGCTCACGTATGTGGCATACAGTAGAGTTTCACAACAAAATGCAGCAGATGACCCTGGTGGTGCACAATTGGGAGGACTTACTTCTGATCAAAGTAGCCTCCACAACAATGAAATTTCCTGACCTGATCAGCAGAGAGCCTTCTGGCCATCTGAGTACCATCCAGTTCTTCCAAAACATATGATCCACCTCTGACTTGATGGACCACTTGATAAGGACCATTCCAGCAATTGGAAAAAAGCTTGCCCCACTGAGTTTCCAAGGATCAATTATAAGCTAAAACTAGATCACCAGGATTCAAAGGATCCCTGACTCAATTGGAATGCTTATCCTCCCAATACTGGACTTATTTTTCCCTTGACTCCATCATTTTCTGATAAGCTTTGTCACAAACATCTTCACTTTGCTCCAGTTGCTTGGATCTGGAAACTAATAGATCAGTGGTGGAAGAAACCTTTTCCCAAGAAATACCTAAGAAATATTCCATTTCCAGATCAAGAGGAAGGACAGCCCTTTGACCAAAGAGGATTTTGTAAGGTGAGTAGCCAGTGGTTTGTTTAGTTGAAATTCAATCAGAGAAGAGGACCAGAGGAAGAAATTTGCAACAATTCTTTCCACTTTCACCAGCCAACTTGACAAGAGCAGCCTTCAAAGGGGCATGGCCTCTTTCCACCATGCCTTGTCCTTCAGGATAATAAGGAGTGGTCAACCTATGTTGACCAGGAAGCAATTGGATCATTTTGGCCATTTTGCCACCAAACTCAGAGCTACCATCAGTTGAATAAGATCAAGCCAAGCCATAATGCATTGTCCAAGTCTCATAAAGGAAGGCTGCTACTGATTCAGAGCTGAGGTTCTTAAGAAATTTTGCTTCAACCCATCCAGAAAAATCATCTCTAGCCACAATGAGGGACTTAGATTCACCAGCCTTAATGTGAACAACATCCATAGCAATCCTTCCAAAGACAGTGGACTCTCCAGTGGGATAAAAAATTTCAGCCAGGCACCTAAGATCATGTTTCTGACATACTTCACAACTCTTGCACCATTGAGAGACTGATTTCTTCAAAGATGGCCACCAGAATTGTTTGGATATAAGTTGATAGGTTTTGGTTTCCCCACAATGCCCAAGACCTTCATGGAGACTTTTGAGGATTGAATCTTGTTTAGAGGGGATAGTGACAACAATAAGAGCACAAGGATTGCCTCTTCTCATAAGCTTAGTACCTTGGACAAAGAAATTGGAGGACTTCCTTTTGAGTGATTGAAAATCTTTAGCAGAGAGATCAGGAGGCCTTTTGAGATTGGAAAGGTACTGCTCTAATTTTAGCCAGAAACCTTGTTGGAAGCCAGAATAATCTTGGGAGGAAAAGGTGAAGACTGAAAAATTAAAGGCTCCTCCTCATTAAAGTCCACTCCAACATCCGATTCTTTGTCTCCAAGGGGGCTTCAAGATAAACCATCAGGAATGGCAAAGGATTTCCCAGGCCTATGAACAATATCAAAAGAGAAAAGTTGGATAAAGGCCACCCAGCGGGTCATAGGAGCATTTGGGAGGCTGGGAGCATTGATCATTTTTATGATGGACCGTGCGTCAACTTGTAACTTGGTTGTTGGTTGTTGTTGTGGGAGGGTGATCTGAGATGAACTGATGGATAGCAAGATGAACTGATGGATAGCAATTATCAACCAGGTCAATTGATCGTAAAGCTCTTCTCTGGTGATCCAAGCTCCTTTGGGCGATGGGAGAGGACTGTGGCTCCCATTGGAGAGGGATTTGATAAATACCCGACCGGGTTTGATCTTGTAGGCCAAATAAGCGGATTTCATCCTAGGCTCCTTGGGGCTGAGGATTGGATGAGGGATGATGAGCGGGTTGAAGGCATCCTGAGGGATGGTGGTGGGGATATCTTGGGCCAAGCGGGTCTCAGCCCACGCGTTTGGCCAAAAGGAAGGGGGGAACAAAGAGAGAAGGAATCAAACACAATGCCTAGGTGATGAGACCAAGAGATGCCCATCCTAGACCACTGGGAAAGAGGAATGCTTGGCAGGTTGAGGAAATTGGAGGAGTGATACTAATAAAAAAAATTCCAATTTTTTTTTTTTTTTTAGAATGACACCTAAATAAAAGAATGGTAAAAAAATTTTTTGAATTTTCCGCATCTGGTCCAGGGTGTCCAGATTTAGTCACCACACCGCCCATTGTAGCAAAACCCTCTGCTTTAATTTCAAAAAACCCTTCTGGTTGGGTTGATCATCTCAAAGATCAAATTTGCATGTGTTTTTGATTATAGGCTTCATATTTCATCATTTGGGTTTGCATTCTGATGCTAATCTTTGAATTCTATTAATATAAAGGGTTATCATATTTTGAAAATCATTATGTTGAGTGTTTTGAGTCAACATAATTATGATGATTTTTTTGAATGAGATTTTATTTGTAAGTCAGTGCAACTTGTGTTGGGCTGATCTAATCAGAAGGAGTATTTTTACTTCTGGTGATGAGATCAGCTTAACACAAGTTGAACTTGTTTTTTTGGTGTTTTTACTTTAGGGCTTGCCAAATTACTTGCCTTTTTTTTTGGTGATTTTCCTTCAGGAATTTTCTAGTTTAACTTGTATTTTTTTGCACTTATAATTTAGGGCTGCTTCATAGACTCTTTCATTGTTTATTCAATTTTGGTGTTTTGGTTGTCTTCAGTTTTTTTTGTTTTTTTCATTTTTTTATTTTTGATCTATTTTTTTTATTTTTTTTATTTTTTTTAACCCAAAAATGAACATTTTTTGATCTTTGGTTTATTTCTATTTTTTTATTTAGTTTATTTAGTTTTATTTTAGTTTTTTATTTGTTTCATTTTTTATTTGTTTCATTTTTTATTTTTTATCTTTTGTTTTTTTTTGGCCCACAACACTTGTAGTCTTGTGGCATGGAACACCACAACATTCAATTTGCATACAGCCCCACAAAACTTGAATGTAGTTGGGTTTTGTGCCCCACAACCCAGGCTGTTGTGTGGGGGCTGCACGACTACACTCAAGTTTTGTGGAGGCTACACAACTCAATTGTAGTTGTGTAGCATGCCACATTTCCCAAATGAGTTGTGTACACAACTCATTTTGGCCGTGAATTTATCATCACCCTTTTTTTCTTTTTTTTAGGCCAATGTCAAATTCACAACCTCACAACCTCCCTTCATGACCTAAATAGCATTGGATGGTGCAACTTGAAACCCAACGTGGGTTGAAAATGGCTTTTTGCAACCTTTTGCAGTTGTTCATGGCCGTTTGCAACCCAGCTCAGTTGTGAACAGCAGCTTACAACACAATTTGGAGTTGTGAGCGGCATTTCACAATACATTTGGGAAAAAGAAATAAAAAAAACAAAATGCATTGAAAAAAAATAAATATGAATAAAAATAGGGCATTATTTTATTCACGGGTGCTACCCTTAAACTCACAGGTGTACTACATGCCAGCAACATCCAGTATACACAGACAAATCCTTGTTTACACGGGTGTTTCAAGAACTTTCTTTTTTGAAATTATAACAAAGCAGGCCTGTAGATAGGTGTCTTAAACCCTTATGGCTAATAATTTATAATTTTGGGACCAGTCAAACCCCTTCACAAATCCAGTCAAAAAATTAACAAAGTCCAAAAAAAGAAAAACTCATTTTTGCAGCTATTCCTTTGGGTTTTGGCTTAGGTTTTTTTGGAACTTTGAACTCTCACAAAATTTTTCAATCAGCTGAAAAGCTTTAAAATATTTTTTCTAGATTTTTTGGATGTATCCTTGGCCTGCAAAAATTGGATCCAATGTAAAAACATTCAAAATAACATATTCTTTTTAAGATTTTTTTTTCACTTCTTGAATCAATGTTTCTCTCAATTTGTGTTGGCAAAAATTAGGATTAACATCCAAAAATTGATTGAAAAATTTGGCTGGGCTTTGATTATAGGTTTTACCACACCAAATATTCATCACAATGAAAATAATTGAAAATAAAAGGGCTGGTCTTTTGTTATTTCTGCATTCTTTGTTGTGCTTACATATGAGAATTTGAAGTATTTGACCTTGAAAGTTTGAAACAGGCCTCTCAAGGTTTTAAAATATTTTTTTCCTTAAGTTTTGAAGCACTATTTGTGCCCTAAAAACCAAATCCAAAAAGGAGGGCAACAAACCCCCCTCTGGGCTGGGGTCTGCTTTTTTGAGCCCTCCATGCCTAAAGCCCTAACCATTCCTATTCAATATGAGTTTGAAATTTTTTGAGGCAATTTTGGAGAACTCCCATCCTACCATCACCCATAAAAGAAACCCCCTTCACCCACCCACCCCCACCCATCACCCCCCATCACCACACCACAACAGACCACACCACACCACACCAGACCACACCACACCACACCAGACCACACCAGACCACACCAGACCACTCCACTCCCCCCATTACCACTCCACACCACACCATACCACTCCACACAATACAACAAAACACAAAAAAACAAAACACAACACAACACAACACAACACAACACAAAAAAAAAAACACACTCCAAGCCTACCACTACCAAATCAAACCTCCTGAACCAAAAACTCTTCTCACTCCATTTCTACTCAAAATATTTATGAATCATCAACTAAAATCTCAAATTCCTTTCAAAACAAAGCATCACTTTTCCAAATTTCTCAACAAAACATCCACCCACTTTTCAGAACTGTCTCACCTGGCCCATCCTCCATCACCTCATCTAATAAAACTAGTGTTTCTACTCCTCTGGCCCTTTCCTCATCTTCTTGATCTAATGATGCCACTCCTCTGGCCCCTCCTCCTGAACTATCATATAATCAAAAGGATGAGTTAGTTGATGCTATCCAATCATGGGAAAAGTGCCATGGATATGCCATTTCTACTAGAGTATCAAACTTGAAGAAACATACCTACACATATCAATGTGATAAATCTGGAGAATATAAACCCAGTAAAGATCCCAAAAAATTGCAAAAAACAAGAAAGACCAATTTCCATTTTAGATTATCTGGAAATTTCTCCAAAAGATTAGGTCTCTGGAAGGTTAAAGTCATATGTCCAGACCACAACCATGCCCCCTCAGATGATCCTTCTACTCACCCAATCCATAGAGGAATTCATGGCAAGCAACAGGAGACTATAGAAAACTTAACCAAGGCTGGTGTTCCACCATTACAAATTTGAAATTCTCTTATAAAAAAATCCTCAACTCCAGGTCATACAAACCTCAGTACTATTTATAATGAAAGATCTCAAATCCAAAAAAATTATCTTTATGGAAAAACCCCAATTGAAGCTTTAATACTGGAACTCCAAAATTCTTATTTTTTGTACAGAATCAACAATATGGATGGACACATCACTTCTTTCTTCATTCCAAATCCTGATTCCATAAAACTTCAAAAAAATTCCTACTCTTCTCATGATGGACTGCACATACAAAAAAAAACAAATTTGGGATGCATCTTTCTGATATTGTTGGGTGTTGAGATCTACTTTCAATTAGCCCTGCTGGCCTCCACCCTTCTACACTCTAACCGCTTCTTGACTACCCCTGGATGTAGACTTTCCCCCCTATGTTGCCGCAAATTCCCATCTGGGGGGTCTAGGTACTCTCTCCTGTTCAAGTCCCCGGACAATCTCTTGGTCTCCAAGGTCTTCTCCACTTGCCTCTCTGGATTCTTCTCTCACTTACTTTCTTTTCTTTCTTCTCCATTGCTTCTCTGCTCTGCCATCTTGTCAATCATCTCAACTCCTTTCTTTTCTTGCGTCTCCTATCTTGTCCATTGTCTCAACTCAACTGGTCTCTCTCTTCAAGGCTTCTCTGAACATATCTCCCTGGTAAGATGACTTGCCTTTCTTCTCAAGACTCAAATTGGCCTGAAAATACCTGTTTGACGTCTCATTAGCGCCTCCAACCAATCTTCTTCCTCTCCTCTTCTTGTCTCAACGCCTGTCCATTCTCAAGTACTCTCATCTCCTTGTCCAAGCTGTTGGTATTCTACATTTTATCTCTTTCCTTCTTCTCTCCTTACCGCTTCCATGTCTGACTCCAAATACAGCTTGTTGGTTTTAGTTCTTAGTTTCATCTGCGCAATGTTATTACTGTTAAAAGCCAAAAGAAAGCACCCTGCCAAATCCAATCAAAATAATTAACAAACCGACAGGAGCCGCCAACTACTTTCACCAAGTTGAATTGAAGGCAGCCATGGATGCCATTCCTCCATTGAACAAAGAAAACTACTCCATGTGGCGCGACAAGGTCCTCATTCTGTTTGAACTCAAAGAAATTAAAGATGCTACTACAAGAAAGTTGGGATAACTATCTATGAGAAAGGACCGGGAAATCAGGGCTATTATACTATCCAAGCTAGACAGCACAACACACGCAAATGTAGTTAATTCCTCAAACATAACATCTTCAAAACTCCTCTGGGCCAAGATAAATTGCTGATTTTCATCCTCAGAAACCACAAATAGAGCCAGGGTGTTCAATCAATTTCTCCACTCTATCTTCAACAAACATTCCATCAAAGTCTTTGTCACAGAAACGAGGATAGCACTCACCCAAATGGCAGACGTTGGAATAGAACTTCCTAGTGACATCCTTGCGTATCTAGTACTCTTTAAATTTCCTCCCAGTCCAGAGAATCTCAAACAACAGATCATGCACGTAGAAAAAAACCTAACCGTTGAGGTAGTCTTTAAACATCTCATCCAATAAAATAACAAGCGCAAGGCCCAACAGAAATTGACTAAGTCCCCTACCGACGTTGTGGTAGACCAAACCTAATCTATAGCCATCAGACTCAATTTTCTAGTATAAATATAATCCCAATCATAAATTTAACCTCAGAAATGGATTCTAAACCAAAAATAACCCATAATCACCCAGCCAAACTACCCCTCTATCTCTCATGGTTTAGAAGATACAGCCAAAATAAATTGTGGACAGCTCATATCACACCCAGGTATCACAAACTAGTGAAAGGCCATATGGGTATACTTGGAATCCCTAAAGACATACCAGTAACATCCCAACATAACACCTCAACCAAACATACAACCAATCACCTCACCTGTATACTCAGAACCATAAGCAAGGCCATGTGTAACCAAAACAACCAGCAGTACAAGGCACCACAGGACTACCCAGCAATGTATGCAGGCAGTCTGGGCCATGTGTAACCAAACAACCACCAGTACATACAGCCAGTAGCATGTGATACCAAATAAACTACCAGTACTAACAACCCTCAGCACCACACAGCAATTTATGCAGCCAGTAGCATGTGTAACCAAACACCCAGCAGTACAAGGCACCACAGGACTACCCAGCAATGTATGCAGGCAGTCTGGGCCATGTAGATCCAAACAACCACCAGTACAGGCACCACAGGACTACCCAGCAATGTATGCAGGCAGTCTGGGGCCATGTGTAACCAAACAACCACCAGTACAAATACCACAGGACTACCCAGCAATATATGCAGGCAGCTAGGGCCATGTAGATCCAAACAACCACCAGTACAGGCACCACAGGACTACCCAGCAATGTATGCAGGCAGTCTGGGCCATGTGTAACCAAACAACCACCAGTGAACATACCACAGGACTACCCAGAAATATATGCAGGCAGCTGGGACCATGTAGATCCAAACAACCCACCAGTACCAGTTCACCACAGCACAAATTCAACCCAGCACTACACAGCAATTAATGTAGGCAAGTGCCTGCATGAAACCCCAGTACAACCTCTTTCCAACCAGCAGAAATGCCTCATGTAACTGTATTAGATTTTCCCAACCAGCAGAAAATGCCTCATGTAACTGTATTAGATTTTCCCAACCAGCTAAAATGTCTCATGTACCTGTATCCCACTGTAACAGGGGAAGCCCCAGGGCACCCTCAGGGGCAGCCCTGAGCATCCCCTGAGGACCAGATTTTTTATTTAAGGAGTGCCTCTCTGCCCTATCCAGGTTGTATCCATCATCATCATCCACCATCCAGGAGCTCCACCCACTCATCAACTACTCATCATCCAATTACCACCCAATCATCTGTGGTCCTACCCAGATATAAAAAAAAAAGGAGATTGTCAGTGTAACAATAAAAAAAAGGAAATCAAAGACCAATTCTATAACCTCATCAACCATTGAAAACAGCCCATTAGGTGCTTTGAATAAGGGTTCTTCTGTGACCTGAACTATTCAGCACCAAATTAAAGGAAACCACCCATCACTCAATAATTACCCTTACAAGGAAAGAGAGCACAACAAAAAGGGACTGCCAACCCTTTTTTTTCCTCTACCCAGCCCCCTGTGGGTAAACCCATCCTTGGGTCCTCTCCTGAACCACCCCTTTGATAAAACCCTTGAACCCTTTAATATTGGGATATTGGTTAAAGATCACACATATCTGATCAACCACTAACCAATAAGCCAATACATCTGGTCCATTCTTCAACAACCCTACCAATGACAATTAATAACCAATCAAGATCTGATCTGAGACCTATACTAAGTCTCAAAGAAACCAGCCATTAATTTAAATAAATTATTGTGCAGACTTACTATAGTACTAGAAGGGCAGGCAATTCAAAACCACTCTTAGTGTTACTAATACTCTAAAGGAGTAGAAGTAATACTAAATTCCCCTTCAAGGACTGCCAGCAAGCTATTTGCTAAATCATTTACATAATCCCTCAGGAGTCTCTACAACGTCTCCCTAGTGACCACCAAAAATAAAACTGAGAAAGACAACAGATGAGTGAAGATGCATTGCCGGGAAGGCTATCATGATCCTAATGCCCCTCATGCCAAGTCATCCTGCTTCCATCTCCATCCTCAAATTGCTCCTAGCTGGTGGATCAAACAACAAAATGAATGGAAGAACAAGATCAGAAAAACACCTAAAATCAACTACCATGCTCTCTGAACCCTCTGGATCAACTCAGACAATAACCCCAATCTCCTCCTAGACTCTGGCGCCAACATTCACATTTTCAAAGATACCAATTATTTCTCGAAGAGGGAGATGCAAGAAGAGAAAGAGGAAATGAAGACAGGCAAACTTGAGGCCAACCTCAAAATTCATGGGACAGGCACCGTACAAATTGAATGGAATGACTGAGTGATCACCCTTGAAGACTGTGCGTATTACCCCGACATTGTGGTCAACTTGCTAAAAGAGGATGTAGCCTCACCCAGCATCAAAACTGGTTCTAAATCACCAGAAATACTCTCACAGTCCTGAAAGGACTCATCCGAGACAATCTGTTTGTGATTGAGAAGCCCCAATCTATCAGTCAAGAGAACAAGGTCTACCATCTCAATCAACATTAAAATATTGAGACAGAAGAAAAAAAGTCCTTAACAGATCTCCACAGAATGTACGGACATGCCTCCATATCTACTCTCAAGCCGCTCCTCAAGAATTATTTCTCTAAGGAAGAACTCAACAGCTTTCAATGCAATGGATGCGTCAAAAGCAAGATTACACAATCTCCCTTTTCCGCTACGTCAACCCAATATAGCAAACCTCTTGAATGTATTCACCTTGATCTAATTGGTCCAATCACCCCACAATCAATTTCCGGACACCAATATATACTTACACTAGTGGACAACTTCACTGGATACCTCGCAGCTTTTCCCCTAACATCCAAGGACAAAAAGCCAGAGACAATCATCAACATCCTTGAAGTTGAATTCAAAAGACTGAACTATTATCCTTTTGAAATCTATTTGGACAAAGGAACCAAATTTTTCAATTCAACACTCAAACTCTTTGCTCAATCCAAGCATATCAAACTTCTCACCTCAGAGCCATATCACCCTCAACACAATGGTCGCGCTGA
This sequence comes from Puccinia polysora, assembly GCA_025617555.3. NCBI lineage: Eukaryota > Fungi > Basidiomycota > Pucciniomycetes > Pucciniales > Pucciniaceae > Puccinia > Puccinia polysora. The sequence goes on from CM062640.1 coordinate 6,391,524, forward strand.
GAGGGCAAATTGAAAAATAATAGAATCAGCTCAGGCCAGGTTCTCATCTTTGCAATTGCCAAAGAATTACTGGCACGTAGTCACAAGAAGATGTTGCTTTATGCTTAATCAGATACCCAAGGAAGGTAATGACCAGTCCCCCTGGGAACTAATGTTTAAGAAGAAACTTCCCACTAACTATTTGAGACCTGTAGGTTGCCCTGTGGTCTATCTCACCAATTGCATTCAAAAAGGGAGGAAATTTGACAAAAAGGGAACTGAAGGAGTCTTAGTTGGGTTCAATCCCACTTTCCACTCTTATTTAATTCTTAACTCATTTGGTTCTCTCATCAAAACTAAGCACTTCAGATTCCTCAAGACTCACTCAAACAGCTTTCCTCTTCTTGAATCAGAGGGACTGGATATTCTCCCCCAAGTTTCTCACAATTCAAATGAATCTGATTTCTCTGGCATGGACAAACAGTTTGTGTCAAGGGATGCCGGAATGGAGGACTTGGATACAGACTCTGACCAGAATTCATCCAATTCCCTCAAATCTGAATCCCACAAATCCTATCCCTCACCACCTCAAAAATCTCTACCTCCGGAGCCTGCCGCCCAGGAAGTGAACCAACGTCCGCAACAAGAAACTCAAAAGCCCCAACAATACGGCTTCCATCACTACTATGAACCACCCTCATACAAGGCGGCGCGAAATTCCCAAGAGTGGCCTAAGTGGCAGAAGGCCTCTGAAGAAGAACTAAGCTTGATCAAAGACCAAGAAGTCTGGGAGGAATATTACCGCAATCTTAACAATGTTCTAAACACCACCTGGGTTTTTAAAATCAAGCAAAATTTTCATGGTGAGCCAGTCAAATACAAAGCCAGATTGTGTGTACACGGATTTGATCAGCTACACGGAATTGACTATAATGAGACGTGGGCCCCAATGGGCAAGTTGGGATCACTATGTATTGTGCTCTTATACGGTCTGAAAGAAAAGATGAAGTTCACTCAATTCAAAGTTAAGGGCACCTTCTTACATGCTCCACTGGAAGAAACAGTTATTATAAAGACTCCAGAAGGTTCTCACCAAAAGTCTCCCTATCTAAAGTTAAAAAAAATCACTATACACTCTGAAAAAGTCTCCCAAAAACTGATATGAAACACTCATGACTTGGATCAAATCACAAGGGTTTCACAAGTCATTGAGTGATCCCTGTCTCTACATCAATCCCAACTCCAAAAAAGTCCTCTACTTCCACGTGGAAAATTTGATCCATGTGGGGAAGAGTGACAACTTTCAATCAAATTTTCTAACTTGTTCCAAGAATTCTTCCTGTCATCCTCCCAATACAATTCTTGGCATGCTCATGGAGGTAGAAGACGACACAATCTTCTTGAGCCAACCTAACCACATCAAACATGGACTGGAAGAACTGGGCTTAACTGGATGCAAGGCAAATCACTCCCCCCTTACAAAAAACTTGAACCTTGAGCCCGCCACAGATGAAGATCACGCAGAATTTGTACAATTGAACATTAAATACCGGTCTGTCATTGGTCTACTGAATCACTTGGGTCAATATACCCAACCCAAAATAGCATTTGATGTTTCCAGCTTGGCGCAATTCAACACCAAGCCTGGCATGACTCACTGGCGGAAGCTTGCAAGTTGTGGATATACCTCAAGACTACTAAGGACCTCAAACTTGTCCTAAGTTTCAATGCAAATGCTGAAGTCATTTCCGCTTACAGAAATGCAACTTGGGGAGACAACCCCACATTCCAAAAATCTCAAAGCGGATTCATCATCTTTCACTAAGGAAGCGCGGTGGTCTGTAACTTGTTCAGACAGAAGAACATCACTTACTCATCCATCAAATCTGAGCTCAATGCTCTGCTAGAATTTTTTCTTGAATTGAAGTGGATATCTCATCTGATCAGCAAGATCCACCATTCTACCAAGCTTAAACCCACTATATAAATCAATAATAAAGGGCTGGACAACAAGATCAAGAGATTTGGGTTGCACTCCAAATCCCAAAATATCAACATCAAAACAAAGGGCCTTAGGGAAGAGTTCAAAAACTCTGAGTTCCAGCTCTCCTTAATCTCAAAAAATAGTATGATAGCTGATCCGCTCACAAAAGCCTTTCCCATTGACTCCTTAAAACTTTTTCTCAAATCCATCTTCAACTTCCGAGACAATAGATATGTCAAATCTTGCCCTCTTACGAGTCAGGAGGGGTGTTAATATCTACTCTCAATTAGCCCTGCTGGCCTCCACCCTTCTACACTCTAACCGCTTCTTGACTACCCCCGGATGTAGAATTTCCCCCCTATGTTGCTGCGAATTCCTTTCCAGGGGGTCTAGGTTTTCTCTCCTGTTCAATTCCCCGGACAATCTCTTGGTCTCCAAGGTATTCTCCACTTGCCTTTCTGGATTCTTCTCTCACTTCCTTTCTTTTCTTTCTTCTCCATTGCTTCTCCGCTCTGCTATCTTTTCAATTGTCTCAAATCCTTTCTTTTCTTCCGTCTCCTATCTTGTCCATTGTCTCAACTCAACTGGTCTCTCTCTTCAAGGCTTCTCTGAACATCTATCCCTCGTAAGATGACTTGCCTTTCTTCTAAAGACTCAAATTGGCCTGACAATACCTGTTAGACATCTCATTAGCGCCTCCAACCAATCTTCTGCCTCTCCTCTCTAGTTTCATCTTCTTTTCTCACCGCCTGTCCATTCTCAAGTACTCTCATCTCCTTGTCCAAGCTGTTGCTGTTCTACATTTTATCTCTTTCCTTCTTCTCTCCTTACCGCTTCCATGTCTGACTCCAAATCCAGCTTGTTGGTTTTATTTCTTAGTTTCATCTGCGCAATCTTATTATTGGGGTAAACAATTCTTCAAGAACTTTCTCAGTTGCTTTCTTTTTTTTATCCCAAGAAAAAAAGATAACTATGAATGGGCCCTCAATCAACTTGAGGAAATATTAGAACATCAAGAACCCAAGTTTATTGTGAAAGATAAAGAACTAGCTTTCAATAGGGGCATAGAAAACATTTTCCCATATTCTCATCACCTTCTCTGTCTCTGGAATATTTTCAAAAATACTCAAACCCAACTCAGGAAGAATTTCAATTCTGAAGATGAATGGAAGCTCTTTCAGAAACACTGTCACCAATTGGTCAACTCCAAATCGGAAGCTATTTATCAGGATGATTTCATCAAACTTTCTCTAGTCTGGAATGCTCCCACATCAGACTACCTCCTTGAAAACTGGGTCCCACTCAAAAAAAATGTCTTTTACTTGGCCAAAACATACTCTCATTTTGGAAATACAAGTTCATCAATAATAGAAGGCCTTCATTCTTACATCAAACGCTTCATCACTTTCTCTACTGGCTTCTTTTCCAATTTTGTTGATAAGATACATAATTCCATTACCATCCAAATTCATGAAAGAGCTATTGAAGCCTCCTATCAAGGCTTCAAGCGGCTCATTGGCTTGCCTCACTGTGTGGAGCATCTTTCTGGAAAGATCAGCCATTATGCCCTCAAGAGCATTCACTCATTCAATCAAGTCTCTGATTCTTCAACCACTTGCATCAACTGTGATTACTCTTCTTATATGGGTATACCATGTGTCCACAAAGTAAAATCAGATATCTTCAAGGGTGAACTTTCCCAAATTGAGGATTTCCATCCTCAATGGCATGTCAAACCCCCCTTTTCAGTAAGTTTTTTTTTTCTTTATACAAGTTCAAATGAATAATATTCTGATTAATTTGTAACTTTCTTTATGCAGTTAACTGCCAGGCCAGACTCAACTGAAGAATCACCCAGCCTTGAAAAGCCCTCAAGATCACCCAATGAACATAGATATCTTACTGAATTTTTTGAAGAATTCCAAAAATTTCCACCTGGAGAACAACATTATTATCTGGGTGAAACACAGAAGCTTTACACAGGAAAGTATCAACTTTTTCTGATTCAAGAGCCCAATTCTACTAAAAGATCCAAAATAAGAGAAAGACCCAAAGAAGCAGAAAATAAGTTCAAGAAGATCTCTCAATTCTCAAGTAAAAGGGATCCATCTGTCTTCAAATATTTAGAAGCACCAAAGAGGAGAGGAAGGCAAAAGAGGAAATTTTTGGAAAATTCAGTGGTTGGTAATTAATTACTCTTTGAGAAAAAAAATATAACTCATTTTTTTTATGTAATCATTCAGTTTTTGAGAAAGCGAATGGCAAAAAAGGAAAAAGCGAAGGGAAAGAAGAAGGAGGAATCACATGAAGAGGTAAATTTATATTTATACATAATCATCTCAATATCAACTGAATATTTCTTTTTTTAAACATAGGATGATTTTTTGAAGAAAGAAGATACTTCAGAAGATGAGGAGCTTGCAGATTTGAATTTAATTAAGACGGTGAGATTACATTTGATTTTTGTTTTGAGTGAATTTCTTTTTTAATTTTCCCATTTAATCTTTTTTTAGAGGTCTGGAACTGTTTTCACTAAGAGGGCTCCTTCCCCTGATTAAAATAATGGGACTAGAATCAAAAGAAAAAAGAACGAAATTCTAAATGATGAAGCCCCTTACCATCCACCTGTAAAGCATTTTTTTGCTCAAAAAGAAACAAAAATAAGTGAGAAAGTGAGTGAAATTGATAATACCTGTTTTTTCATTTTTTTTGGATTTTTTTTTTTGGATTTTTTTATAGGTTTCCTGCACATTATCATATTCTTCTTCTGGAATCTTTGAGCATTTTTCACAGAAAAAAGTGAGCGGAATCTTTCCAAAATATTCAATTTTAGAATCAATTCTGATTTTTCTTTTAGTTCCAATACAAAGACTTCATTGCCACCGCAACAGCTATTGCCCATATATCCCACTGTCAAGATGTTCTGGGAGATGGTAACTGTGGTTTCAGAGCAGCAGCTGTTGGTTTGGGACGGAAATCTAAAGACTGGATTGAAATAAGGAGAGAAATGATCAAAGAGCTGGACACCAACCCAATCTTCCAAGATTCAAAATTAATACATGAAATCTGGGTTGAAACCTTTCAAGAGGCAAGGAGGAAACTCAACCACCTCTCTGGACCAGATCCAATAAACATTTGGATGAATTTCCCATTCAATGGCTTTCTTCTTTCTGAAACTTATAAGTTTCCAGTGATTCTGTTTTCTTCTTTAATTCCTTGCAATAATCTTCTTCTGAATTCCCCTCCCACTCCAAATACCAAATCATCTCCTATTTTCTTGATTCTTTTAGAATATTTCAAACATATAGTCTCATTCAAGTTGAAGTCTGATCATTTTCCAGCCCCCAAATGGGAATCCACTGTGGAAAAGCTTTGTGACAAAGGATTCCAAAGCTTGGATGACCATTATTCAGAAGAATTTGGAGAATGGTGATGAGGTTTTGTTCCCAAGGAGGAAATCCAGCAGAAAAATAAAAACCATAGTAGTGGAATAATATAAACCAAAATTATTGCTATAATATTTGTAATACCATTTTATATTTGTATTTATTAAAACAGAACAAAAATTAGAACCCAGAATATTGATCACACCTTTTATTTTCAATTACTTCCATCATTCTGAATAATTTGTGGGGTAAACCCTGTAATGAAAGCTCATACAAATTTTTGATTCAATTTTTGAATTTTTATCTTAATTTTTGCCAAAACAAATTGAGAGAAACATTGATTCAAGAATTGAAAAAAAATCTTGAAAAGGATATGTTATTTTGAAGTTTTTTTACATTGTATCCAATTTTTGGAGGCCAAGGATACATCCAAAAAATCTCAAAAAATATTTCAAAGCTCTTCAACCAATTGATAAATATTGTGGTAGTTCAAATTTCCCAAAAAATATAAGCCAAGAGCCAAAGGAATAGCTCCAAAAATGAGTTTTTTTGGGATTTTGTTAATTTTTTGACTGGATTTTTGAAGGGGTTTAACTGGTCCGAAAATTATAAAATATTAGCCATAAGGGTTTAATACACCTATATACAGGCCTTATATGTTAGAATTTCAAAAAAAAAAATTTGTTGAAATGCCTGTGTAAACAAGGATTTGTCCATGTATACTGGACATTGTGGGGACGTAGTACACCCGTGAGTTTAAGGGTACCATCCGTGAAAAAAAAATGCCCCAAAAATAAGGCCAAAAATAAATAAAAATAAATCAAAAATGAATAAATATTTCCATTCATTAACAAAAACACCAAAGAAGGGAAAAAAATGAAAAAATAGAAGTAAGTTCAACTTGACTAGCCCTCAAGTAAAAAAACCAAAAATTAAATAAACAATGAAAGAGTCTATGGAGCAGCCCTAAATGAGAATTGCCAAAAAATACAAGTTCCACTTGAATAGCCCTAAAGAAAAAGTGCCACAAAATAAAAGCTTAACTTGACAGGCCCTAAAGTAAAAACACAAAAAAAAAAGACATGTAACTTGACAAGCCCTAAAGAAAAAACACAAAAAAAAACAAGTTCAACTTGTTTTAAGCTGATCCCACCACAAGAAATAAAAATAATCCTTATTATGGGATCAGCCCAACACAAGTTGAGATGAATTACCAATGAAATCTCATTTGTAACACTCATCATACTGATTTTAACTAAAAACACTCAAAATAATGATTTTCAAAATGTGATAAACCTTTATATTAATAGAATTAAAAGATCAGCATCAGAAACCAAACCCAAATGATTAAATGCAAATGAGTTCTATAAATTGGAATAAAACTCAAGATCATCTTTGAGGTGATCAACCAAAACAGAGGCCCTTTTACAAATAATGGAACGTGGTTTGGAAACTATGGGCGGGATGGGAATCACATCTCTGTTAAGTACAAGCTGTACCCAATGGTTATTAATAACAAATGCAATGAATACTGGGTCTGATGCTTCTTTTAAACCCATTCTCATAGGATTATAAGTAAAACATGAATCCAATGAAATGAAAAATATTGGTCTTCCATAAGTATCAGCTATTATTTGACCCATATCTAACTTTGAAAGTAGTTTTGAGGATAGAAAAAAGACTTGATGTTAATGAAATAAATGAAAAGATTCCATCTTCAAAAATTCTTTCAAAGTGAGATATGGGTCAAATAATAGCTGATACTTATGGAATACCAACATTTTTCATTTCATTGGATTCATGTTTTACTTATAATCCTATGAGAATGGGTTTAAAAGAAGCATCAGACCCAGTATTAAGAGACTTGATGTTAATGAAATCAATGAAGAGATTCCATCTTTTGAACGTCTTTACTGCCACCAAGGATCTTAGAAAAGTGCGTCTTATTTTTCCTCAATTTCTCAAGCATTTATTTTATTACTTGAAACCATCCATGCTCATCATACCCAATTTATTTAGCAATGACTCTAAATCCACAATTTCCATCACCAACTGGATCGCCCCCAAGAACGTATTTATGTGCTGAGGTATTTGATTGAGATAATTCAGTTCATAAAATCAACAATTAGTTAGCCACAATTCAAATCTCATTAAAGGAATCAACACTCACCAAAGATGAGCTTTATTTTGACTCCTCCATTTCTTCTGCTTCATTCTTTGAAAAGGAATTCAATTCCAACGGGAGGGAACCCAATGAACTTTAAGTCAATCCCACTGAACTATGACAATCAGATGAAGAGCCATCCTTGCACTACAGAGGTAATTTTCCAATCAGTTCATTAAACCATAAAATGAAAATTTCTCAAAATAAAAGACTTATTATCTTTGGTCTTTTTGGTCCGCTTTTAACCCTGTTTTCAGTCTTGTACTCTGAAATATGATATACAGATGAAGAGCCATCCTTTCACTACAGAAAGAATTTTCCCATCAGTTCATTAAACAATAAAAACAAACACTTCTCAAAATAAAAGACTTACTGTCTTTGTGTTATAATTATGGCCAGCAATTAGCTTAGGAAAATGAGAATTATTTGAAGCAAAAAAAATTCTGGACACCCTGTGTCAATAATTTCTTGATGGGCTCTCACAAATGGGGCAACACGTTAGATGATATCGTTGATGAATTTGATTGGATGATGAATGGATGATGGAAAACAGCAGGTAGAAGAGCTCCTTAAGTACAAAAGATTAACCTCTTGTGAGCCCATGATAAAACAAGCCAAAAGGCAAATTTTCCGCCCCAAAAGATCTCTACAGGCTCTACAAGCCTTGTTACTTGGTTTGGGCTACATCAGCCCACATGGCATCAGTCCCTGTACCCTTAAAACCAGCCTATTCCTGTTGTTTCTAGTGTTTCCAACTCAATGGGGCTGAACCAGCCCCTGTGCTGTTGAATCCCTGGCTGGTTGTCCTTTACAACTAGCCCTGTTACTTATCTTAGCACTTTTACAGCCCCTTACCCCTCATATGGGCCAGGTGGGACCCAGGACTCACCTGAGTCAGACCAAAATCTCACCTGGGGGGGGGTGTAACTGGCAGAAATGCTGCCCCCCTTTTTCTCTCAAATCCCTGGAGGGGGCGGTCAAATCCCCCTACCAGGGCCCTGGGGGTTGATACCCCCAGGGCGTTGCTACGGTAAGTGGGCTGGGGGGTGGTCAGGTCCCCTCCAGCCCGTCGCTCCTCCCCCTTGGGGGGGGGGGAGAGCACCCCTTCAATGGTGAAGGGGGTTCTCAATTCCCCCCCCCCCCACCGCCAGTGGCCTTGATGCAACCAGCCTGGCCACCTCTTTTGGTGGGGGGGTGATCAAGTCCCCCCCACCATGACCGGTCACCCCTTGCCACCGGTTGCTGGCTGGTTACAACCAGCCAGCCCTCCCCCTCCCCCTTGCCATGGCAAGCAAGGGGAGGGGGAGGAGCCAGGACCACCAGCCCTGCGGCCGCCACCCAGCGCAGCAGCCGCAACAATGGCCCCGCGCGGGCCATTGGGCCCCATAGACGGGCCAAAGGCAAAATCAGGGGCCCAAAGAGGGCTGCAACATGGGCAGTGGCCCCAAGCGGGCGGCGACAAGGGCAGTGGCCCCAAGCGGGCTGCAATGCAGGCAGCAGCCCCAACCGGGAGGCGGCCCCAAGGGGCCTTCCCAAGCCAAAAACTAAGTAAAACATACTTTGGCGGGCCGGCCCGTCTTGCCAAGTATGTCCAAAATAAACCTTGGGCCCAATTACGCCCATAGAAGCCCATCTGGCTGTACTTGCCCATATCCCCCACCTGGCCCGTTAGGCCCTGTGTAGAAATGAGCCTGTTTCACGCGTTTTGAGGCCAGTTTACCCAAATAAGTGACATCCAAACAGGCCCGTATGGTCTGTGTGAGTGTCTAATGGGCCGGAGAGGCCAATATGTGCATCCCATTTGGATTACACTTATACGTAGCACACACCTAAGTGCATACATATTTTAACACATCCCCTTAATCCAAAAGGGGTGACATCCACATATTAGTCAAAAAGCCTTGATGCTTTTTCCTATCCAAAGCCTTAGTCAAGATATCCGCAATCATTGCTCCAGTGGGCATGTACCTCAACACAATCTAATTTCAGTTAAATGCATTGCAAATATAGTTATAGTGAACATTGATATGTTTTGTTCTTGAATGGAACACTTGGTTTTGAGCCAATGCAATGGCACTCTGGTTATCAGAATACAACACAGCAAAGCCTTTTGGTTTATGTTTATCCTCTAAGACTTTTCTCAACCATTTTTCTTCCTGTGAAGCTGCTAAGTAAGCTCTATACTCAGACTCTGTTGATGAAAGGCTTATTGGAAACACCTCTTTTGACATCCATGACACCAGATTCTTACCTAACAAGAATACAAAACCACTTGTTGATTCCCTAGTGTTACCATCTGCCCAACTTGCATTGGAATAACCAACCAAATCAAAGTTTTCTGACTTTTTAGACAAAAGTCCCAGACTGTGCGTTCCTTTAAGATACCTCATAACTCTCTTAAACGCTGACCAATGCCTCATTCTTGGCTTCTCTAAGTGTTGTGAAAAGACACCAATTTTAAAAGCAATATTGGGCCTTTTACACTGCCCCAAATAATTAAGCAATCCAATAGCTGACCTGTAGTTGTTCCCAGATTGAACAAACTCCAGATACTCCTCATCTGTGGACTTCTCTAAACAAATGTTTGACTGCATGGGAGTAGTGAACTACTTTGCATCCTCTAAGCCATATTGCTTAAGAAGAGCTGCCACGTAATGGCTCTGGTCTAACTTAATACCATTCTTGCTCTTACTGAATTTCATTCCTAGCACCTGTTGTGCCAGACCAAGATCTTTTATCCTGAATTCCTTTTGAGTGTCTCCATGACTCTCTCTTTACTATTTCAAATATTGATAATGTCAATGACCCATACAAACAAAATTCCATCCTTTCTTACAAAGAGACAAGGGTTGGCCTCAGACGTCTTGAAACCAATCTGTATCAGTTTCTCACTCATGGTATTATACCACAATCTAGCTGCTTGCTTCAATCCATAAAGGGATCTACACAGCTTGAGGACATATTCCCCTTTATCTGCTGAAAGAAAACTTCTAACACAGATTTTCTTCATGTTTTCTGGTTTAGTCTCTACTAACCATTCACAAATACCATCAGGGATTGACATATAAACAGTCTCCTACTCTCCAAGTTTTTAATTCAAGTATGCTGTTACAAAATCAGCTTGTCTGATTTCTTCACCCAACTCCACTGCCAGAGAAATGATGTACCTGAAGGTGGACAGCCTTCCAGTTGGTGAGAAAATTTTTTGGTAATCAATACCCTCTCTCTGCTTGAAGCCCTGTGCAACGCATCTAGCTTTGAATATTTTCAAAACTCCATTTGTGTCAAACTTCTTGTTTAACACCAATCTAGACCCCACAATGATCTTTCCTTTTGGAACAGAATCCTTCTTAACCACTTCAAAGACACTATTATTTTCTAGAGAATCAAATTCCTCAAAAATAGCACTCTTCCAGTTGGCTCTCTCATCAGAATTCCTAGCTTGGCCAAAGCTGTTTGGGTTAACCCTGTTACCCATTTCTGAACTCAACTCCAGGACTTCATTGAGCATACACTGTTCCTGAAATGTATCTTCTTCATATCCTGCGGCAGCATAATGGGACTTCCATTCCCAGTACCTATCAACTGGTACTCTAACCCTACCACTCCTTCTTACTGGAGGTTGAGGCTCATCAGTTTCCAAATCAATGGACTCCCCTGAAGCAGGCACTGAACCCTCTGGTGGCACATCTGCCATCTCTTCATCTTCTGGAACCACATGTTCCTCAGCCTTTGCTGGTGAAATAGGTGCTAATTCTATTTCTTGCTGTGACTAATTCACAACAACATCTTCACTCCTTTTGAATGGAAAGGTACTTTCATCAAATTTTACCTCCCTACTACGGATAAACTTTCTTGTCCTTGGAAAATAGATCCTATACAATTTACTGATTAAATCATAGCCTAAAAGTGCCCCTCTTCTGGCTCTAGGGTCTAATTTTCCAATCATCTCATTATGGTGGACACTATAATACACCAAGGAACCAATTGTTCTTAGGTGTGATGTATTGGGGTACAACTTCCAAAACTGATAATGAGGACTCTTCCCATTAACACTTACAATGTTGTGCAACAGACAGACTGTACACATCAACTCAGCCCATAAGAACTTTGGTAGACCAGATTGAGAAATAATAGTTCTGACCTTTTCCAGTAAAGTCCTATTCATTCTCTCAACTATTCCATTATTTTGTGGATTACTTGCAGTAGTTACTATATGAATGATACCATAATCTTTCAATAACCTCTCAAACTCTTTACTCACAAATTCACCACCTCCATCAGTGATAAACCTCTTGATCTCCTTCATTAGGCCATTCTGTTTCCAGACTTTGAAGATTACAGAAACCTCCTCTGTGGTCTGATCCTTAGATTGAATTGGTTTAACCCAAACATAATTAGTTGCAGTATCAACTAAATTGATGAAGTATCTTGCCCCACCAAGAGACTCCGGTGTGAATGGCCCTGCCAAATAAATGGAAAATTCCTCTCTAGGAACATCAGTGCAATCTCTACTCTTTGAGAACACATTTCTAGTCTTAGCCCCTAAGGTACAAATCTCGCAGTTGCTGTCCTTTACCTTATGGCCACTTCTATTGTGAGCAACAGTGCTAAAAGCTGATATTTTGAACAAGCTTTCACACAAAAGCTTGTTCCAAACCTGTCCACTAAGAACATTTCTCCCATTCATATCCATAACAAACTTATCTTATTTAAGATAAAAAATCTGGAAACCTTTTTTCCACAACACTCCAAGGGACACAAGGTTATAAGTAAACTCTGGTACATAGAACACTTTCTCAAAAGAAATTTTGAAACCCAAGTGATTTGCAAGAATAAATTTTCCAATTCTTTTAATCTGAATTGTTCTGCCTTTCTGAAAAATATTTACAACTCCATCATGATCACTAAGATTTGAAAATAAATTTGGTTCAAAGAACATGTGATCTGTAAAACCAGAATCAATCAAAACAAGAACATCATCCTTCAATCCTCCCAATAGGAAAGAAGCTTTATCAGTCACTGATAAGTTCTCATCTTTGAGGTTAAGATTACTCACTTTGTAATCAATCAAGTCCATTTCTTGATCCTCATTAATTTTGGCCTTCTTGTTGCGAACTTCTTCCCCAACAACCACTTCCATTGGACCATCAAACGCCACCATTGAAACTTTTTCAGTAGTGAGATTGACCTCCTTGTCATTCTCTTTGGACTTCTTCCTCTTCTTGGCCTCCTTGCAATCCTTAGCATAATTCCCCTTATTCTGACAATTATAGCATAAGACCTTGGACAAATCCTTTTTTGCCTTCTTCCAAGATTTTCCAGTCTTTCCAACAAGGTCTGTTCCAGAACCCCCCTTCATCTTGAACTGAAGATCATCCTTTTCAATCCTTTTCAGCACATCCTCCTCCCCAGGAAGAGGATCCAATTGAGAGATAATTCTGACTAAAGAATCAAACTCCTTTGGTAGCTTCTGAAGGATTAAGTGTGAAAAACACTCAGGATCCATGTTAAGTCCTGATGACTTAAACTTGGCTATGCTAGACCTAGCCTCTGCAACAAACTTTTTACAATTTGAATATTTTAACTTGAACAGTTTATTGAAAGCTATACCCTTCTGGTGAACAGAATCACCAGCATACTTGGACTTAAGCAAATTCCAAAGGATGCTTCCCCTCCTCCTCTCATCTTGCCTTAGAGTATTAGCAACCCATGTCACATGATTCTCATCAAGATGCCTAAGGATGAGATGATAAGACTTTTTCTCCACTTCTGAACTGATCAAAGTGTCATCTGCATCCATTATCTCCCCACAACAGATGTTCTCCAGCTCACTATCCATAAGAAAAGCCCAAGCATTATAATTCTCACTGTTCAGAACTATCTTGGTGGAGCTGACCCCAAGAATATAGGACATCTTCTTGGAAAACTTGAGGTCTTTGAGGTTCTCCAGAGTAAGGTAAAAAGGTCTAGATGGCTTGGAAGTAATGATGATGTTGGTACTGATAATGTGTTATAATTATGGCCAGCAATTAGCTTAGGAAAATGAGCAGTATTAAAAGCAAAAGAAATGCTGGAAACCTTGTGTCAATAATTGCTTGATGGGCTCTCACAAATGGGGAAACACGTTGGATGATATCATTGATGAATTTGATTGGATGATGAATGGATGATGGAAAACAGCAGGGAGAAGAGCTCCTTAATTACAAAAGATTGGCCTCTTGTGAGCCCATGATACAACAAGCCAAAAGGCAAATTTTCCGCCCCAAAAGAGCTCTACAGGCTCTACAGGCCTTGTTACTTGGTTTGGGCTACATCAGCCCACATGGCATCAGTCCCTGTACCCTTACAACCAGAATTTTCCGGTTATTTCTGGTGTTTCCACCTCAATGGGGCTGAACCAGCACCTGGCTGGTTGTCCTTTACAACTAGCCCTGTTACTTATCTTAGCACTTGTACAGCCCCTTACCCCTCATATGGGCCAGGTGGGACCCAGGACTCACCTGAGTCAGACCAAAATCTCACCTGGGGGGGGTGTAACTGGCAGAAATGCTGCCCCCCTTTTTCTCTCAAATCCCTGGAGGAGGCAGTCAAATCCCCCTACCAGGGGCCCTGGGGGATGATACCCCCAGGGCATTGCTACAGTAAGTGGGCTGGGGGGTGGTCAGATCCCCTCCAGCCCATTGCTCCTCCCCCTTGGCAAAGGGGGGGGAGAGCGCCCCTTCAATGGTGGTGGGGGGGGGGGGGTGGTCAATTCCCCACCACCACTGGTCGCCTCAATGCAACCAACCTGGCCACCTCTTTTGGTGGGGGGGTGATCAAGTCCCCCCCACGATGACCATTTTCCCCTTGCAACCGTTTGCTGGCTGGTTACAACCCGCCAGCCCTCCCCCTCCCCCTTGCAATGGCAAGCAAGGGGAGGGGGAGGAGCCGGGACCACCAGCCCCGTGGCAGCCGCAATGACGGCCACGTGTGGGCTGTCAGGCCCCATAGACAGGCCAAAGGCAAAAACAGCGGCCCCAAGCGGGCCGCAACAGGGGCAGTGGCCCCAAGTGGGCCACAACATGGGCAGCGGCCCCAAGCAGGCCGCGACACAGGCAGCGGGCCGTGACATGGGCAGAGACCCTGGAGGGGCCACAACATGGGCAGCGGCCCCAAGCGGGCAGCAAAATGGGCAGCGGCCCCAAGCGGGCAGCAACATGGGCAGCGGCCCCAAGCAGGCCGCAACACGGGTGGCAGCCCTGAGCGGGCCGCAGCCTGGGTGGCAGCCCCAACCTGGCTGCAACAAGGGTGGCAGCCCCAACCGGGCTGCGACACGGGAGGCAGACCCAATGGGCCGCCCAAAGCCCAAAAACTAAGTAAAACATACTTTGGTGGGCCAGCCCCTCTGGCCAAGTAAGTCCAAAATAAACCCTGGGCCCAATTACGCCCATACAAGCCCATTTGGATGTACTTTCCCATATCCCCCACCAGGCCCGTTAGGGCCCATGTACCAATGAGCCTGTTTCACGTGTTTTGAGGCCAGTTTCCCCAAATCAGTGACATCCACACAGGCCCATATGGTCTGTGTGAGTGTCCAATGGGCCGGAGAGGCCCATATGTGCATTTCATTTTGATCAAACTTATACATAGCACACGCGTAAGTGCATACATATTTTAACACTTTTGTCTTATTGGTCCCCTTTTAACCCTTTTTTCCCTCTTAATTTCTCTTTCAGCGTACTCAAGTTTGGAAAGTTCACAATCTTTTGCTTTCAATTGTGGTCAACTTTGGCTTGATCTTAGGACCTTTTGCCAAAGCCTTGGCTTGGAAATCAGAGCGGCTGTATTCTTGAGCATTGACCTTAGAATCTAAAACCTAACTTCTTTAGGTTGTCCCTTATACATGGAATACCACTTGTTAAACATTTGAGATTCTTCATCAAGCCCTGGATCTGTTTCAAAATTTGCAAAAACCTAATAATTATCAAATTTTAAATCCAATAATTAATCTGTCAATCTTATAATTGTTACCCTTAAAAAAACCCCACTTACTTCATTGGAAGGGTCATAGTCTAACTGCCACTGAGGATCAACATCCTCAGGCAGAATGGATACTCTTGATGCTAGTATTTCACCCAAAATTTGGGAACAAGGCAAGCCTATTCTTTTTGAATATGAATTGGAGCTCACCTTGCCATCATTGTTGTGCTTTAACTACTCAAATCTTTCCCCAATGAGTTTAATTGCCTCAATTGAAAATTTTTAACCCAAAGGTAACAGTTCTTTTGGAAGACCTGTTCCCAACTTTATTCAAGAGTTTCTATGTGTTGGATGGAATGATTGGATTTTACTTGAAATATTTACTTCCAGGTGTTTCAAAACATCCAAAATTTTCCCCAAAGATCCAACAAGTAATTGTTTGAAAGTAGAATGAGCACCTTCTACCCAAGATGTTCTTTTATTTCCAAAGTCTGGTTTGAAACAAGTCCATGCCATTAAAAATGTCTCTTTGGTAAGGAAGGTATTGTTTTCCTTATACTTGAGTACATTCTTTCTGTCTTTCAAGAAACACTTTATAAAAGTTTCAAAGTAAGCACTCCCAGAAGAGATCAATAGAAGAAGCAATATATTGGCATACTCTAAGTTGATCATCATTTAATTCTGCCTCCCCCTTGGTTTTAGAGGCCCCAAACTTGGCCCAAAGAGTCATAAAACTTTTAAATCCTTCATTTCCATTACTGAAGCGCACCTTACAGTTTTCTTGAATTTTTTTAGACAAGTGCCAGAAGCACCACTGTCTGGATAAATCAGGGAAACTATGTTTAATAGCAAAAATTAGAGCTTTTTCACGGTCCATCATGAAGACTTTTGGAAGCATCTTGGGATCACAAGGCAAATACTTTAATGCTTTCAATTCCCAACTGTAGAAATAATACATTTCTTTTTTTATAAAAACATAAAGCCTTTGCAAAATTGTTTTTGTTGGCAGTAATTTGTACAACGTGCAATAGAGATATGTTTTACCTATTTGTTTTATGAGTGATGTTAAATTCAGGACTCCAGTCGTGTGGGAGTTGTGTAGAGCCCTACACGGCTCAAATGAGATGTGGGGGCCCATAGACAACTACAAAGAGCTGTTCCAAACACGCGCAACCCCCGGGGGGTTGTATAGGAGCCTTTCATCCCCCAAACACGGCTCAAAACACCATTTTTGGGGGTGCGCAACCCCCTGGAAGTTGTGCCAGAATTTTGAGAACCCCCTGGACCTTACTTGGGTTCTGCCAATCCAAATTTGGGATCAACATGTACTTTGTGGGACTTTTGTTCCACACAAAGTAATTTCAAAGTGCCTTTAAAGTGAAACCAAAGTGAAAGTAAAGTGAAAATTGAAATCATATAAAAATCTGCAAACAATTCTTTTTTAACTCAAAAGTGAGCAAAATTTTTTCAATCAATTGAAAGTTGGATTGAATACTGAAGTATACCATTGCATTTTTTAGCATGGGAACAGTGAAAAGCCCTCCTTCTTTTTACATGGCTGCGTGGAAGGTCTACATTGATAGTGCCATCAACAAAGCTTTGGAAAAATAAAAAAAGTATTTGGGTAATGAAACATTGGAAGCCCCAATTGCATCTTCATCAAGGGTGACAATTGAGGAAAAAAATGTTTCACAGTGGGATTTGACTTTTGGTTGTGAGTAACATTTTATGTTACTGAGGCCTTTGCTGGATTTTCAATTTGTTGAAACTAATGGGTGAATTTAACTGAAACTATGACTTAACAAATGAATGTTTACTAGATTCACTTGACCCACCTCCTGTGAGAACGTTTCCTACTAGGGAAGAGGCCCAAAACTATTCTCAAACATGGTCTATGAAGCATGATTACGCTCTGACATTTTTTAACTCAAATAAAGATAAATATGTGGATTTGGCCTGTGAATTCCATGGTTCCTATTTAGGACAACTTCTTACCAAACGGTCTAGAAAAACTCACACAAGGAAGGTTGGCTGCAAGTTTTTAATCCATGCAAGTTGCACAAAAGCAGACCCCTTGTGGGAGATCTCCTCCAAAGAAACCCAACATAACCATCAATCATTGGAACATCCCTCTGTGAATCTTCAACTCAGGAGAATCTTGGGGGTGGCCTTAGACAATCTAATACAATGCATGAATGATTGTCTCAATACATTACAACTTAAGAGGAAATTGAGCAAGATTGATGGCAGCAATTATGTTGATGAAAAAACAATCTATAAAACTAAGCAGAAGGTAACGCTTGCAGAACTAAAGGAGAAATTGTTATTGGGGTACTCTATGAACAGCTTGAAGAAGCAATTTGGATTCACAGGTAAAAGTTCAGTGGAGAGGGTCACTTGGAAGCCCTGTACTTAGCACATCCAGAGGCAGTAAATCTTTTGAAAAAATTCCATCATATTGCAATGTTGGATTGTCCTTATAAGACAAATAAGTACAAAACCCCGCTATTGCATGTTGTAGGAATGACAGCCAATTGGAAAAATTTCACAAAAGCTCCAGTTTTTAAAACAAAAGAAACGTTTGAGTTCTACAGTTGGTCTGTGAACACATCAAAAAAGTTGGCCCATGATCCTGAGAGACTTACAAAAGTCTTTGTGATCAACCATGAAAAAGCTCTGATTTGTGCTATTGAATCTAGTTTCCCTGAGTCATCAAGACAGTTTTGCACTTGGCACTTGTCTAAAAACATAAAAGCAAACTTTAAAGCGCACTTTTTTTAATGAAATTTAAGGATGGAAAAGCTTTATGACTCTGTGGGCAACGTATGGGGCCTCAAAGACCAAGGACAAGGCAGAGGTCAATGATGCAGAACTCAGAGTAGGTCCAAAATCACTGCTTCTTATTCTTCCTAGTTTTGGGTTCTGACCTTTTGACTTTTATAGTGTTTCTTGAAAGACTATGAGGATTTCCTTGAGTATATGGAAAATAACATTGTCCCTATCAAAGAGATGTTTGTAACAGTGTGGACTTGTATAAAACCAGATTTTGGAAACAAAAAAACATCTTGGGTTGAAGGGGCCCATGCAACTCTCAAACAATTCCTTGCAAACTCTTCAGGAAACCTGTTGGATGTTTTGAAAAGCCTATATGGAACAGTTTGGAATCAAATTAAATTGGTTCATGCATCACTTTATAACTCTTGTATTAAGTTGGGACAGTTCTTCCACCTGAACTGTTACCATTGGGTTACAAATTATCTTTAGAGGCAATTCAGCTTATTAGGGAAAAATTTGAGAAATTAAAAAGTGATCATGATGGCAAAGTGTGAATCAAGTAATATTCCAAGACTATGGGTTTTCCCTGTTCCCACAAAATAGGTGAACATCTAGCATTCAGAGGATCCATGGTACCCAAAGATGTTCATCCTCAGTGGAGGTTGGACTATGACTCTTGCAGTTCTAGTTCTGTAAGTTGGCTTAAGTTGGATTGTTCCAATTACTATGTGATTAATGCTTTTTGATTCATGATTCCTAATTCACTAATGGTTGATCCTTTTGAATTTTTCAAGTGAAATGTCAATGAAATTCTAAGCATTCCTCAGTTATGTTAAAAAAAGAATGCAATGATCTTGGAATCTCCAGATCATGAGCAAAACGGCCTATTGAAGTATATCATTCAGAAGATTATGAAATATTGATTGAAGCCAATACTTGAACCTAAAGTCTTACAATCAAGTAGGGGCAGGCCAAAATTTACAGATACGCGGCAAGAACCATCTCTGTTTGAGCATATTCAAAAACAACTCAAGGTGGAAAAAAGGACTAGAAGGGCTCCAAATAAGAAAAGACAAAATATTTTAATTCTTTTCTTTTGGGATATGTTCATTTTTTTGGTTTAAATAGCTTATTTACAAACTAATGATGAATTGTTAGTCAAAGTCAGCAGAATCTGAATCTGAATTTCATAGTTCAGAGGAAGAGACTGAAAGTGAATTTGGATTGCTTAATTTGGGATCAGAATCATCTTCAGAGAAAGAGAACATGCAGCAAAGCTCAACCAGAAGCTCATCTTTGGTGAGTATTCACTTAATTGATCTGATTAAAGAAATGAATACTAAGTTAGTTTTAATGATATGAATCAAACGTGAAATACCTCAATCAAATACCCAAGAAATTTCATAAGTTTCTGGGTGAGGTTTGGGATCTGATTGGAGATGGGACTTGCGGATTTAGAGTCATTTCTAAATCTCTTGGTTATGAAGAACATGGTTGGTTTAAAGTTAGGAAGGAAATGATTGAAAAATTAGAAAAAAATAAAGCATGCTACATTAAGATTATTGGTGGTTCAAAGTAGGTTGAAAAGATTAAACAAAGACTTGATCTTGAAGACATAAATGAAAAAATTCCCTCATCAAAATGGCTGGCTAAATTAGATATGGGTCATATCATAGCAGACACATATTCCAGACCTATATTTTTCATTTGATTGGAGTCATGTGATACTTATAATCCAATTAAAAATGTTTTTATTGATCAATCAGATCCAATGTTCATTTCCTTTGTAAAAAATAACCACTTGGTTCTATTAGTACTTGAGGTAGAAATGATTCCAATCCTGCCCATTGTAGCAAAACCATGTTCCTTGATTTGTAAAAAAGCCTCTGGTTTGGTTTATCATCTTAAAGATCAACTGCAAATGTATTCTATATTATAGAGATTATAGAATTTGACTTCATTAGATCATTGGGTTTCATATAAATTTTAATTCTAATGCAGCTAACAAGTTCTATTAATATAAAGGGTTATCACATTTTGAACATCATTATGTTGCGTGTTTTGAGTTAAAATCATTATATTGATTTTTTTGGAATGAGAGTTTAATGGCAATTCAGTTCAACTTATGTTGGGCTTATTCCATCACAAGCTTAACTTATTTTAAGCTTTGGATGGGATCAGCTTAACACAAGTTGAACTTGTTTTTTTTTTGGTGTGTTTGCTTTAGGGCTGGTCAAAAGACTTGTATTTTTTTCACTTTTACTTTAAGGCCGGTCAAATGAATTCTTGTATTTTTTTCTTTTTCAAACAACTGTTATTTTTTTGGCACTCTTACTTCAGGGCTGGTCAAAAGACTTCTTTCAATTTTGGGCCCTTTTACTTTAGGGCTAGTCAAGTTGAACTTACTTTAGGGCTTGTCAATTGACTTGTGTTTTTTGGTGTTTTTACTTTAGGGCCCGTCATTTTATTTTCTTTTTTTTGGTGTTTTTACTTTAGGGCTTGCCATGTTACTGGTTTTTTTTTGGTCTTTTTAATTCAGGGCTTGTCAAGTTAATTGTCTTTTTTTGGTGTTTTTAGTTTAGGGCTAGTCCATTTACTTGTGTTTTTTTTGGGTTATTTTACTTTAGGGCTATTCCATTGGATAGTCCCAGTTTTTTTTGTTTTTTATTTATTTTTTTATTTTTTTGCTTTTTTTTAACCAAAAAATCAATTTTTTTTTTCATTTCTTTGATTATTTGGTTTATTCCTGTTTTTTTGAAGGTTTATTTGATTCATGGGTTATTTTAGTGCCCTTTCATTCCATTTTTTTTTGGCTCATTGCGGTGTGGTGGCGTGTTGGATGCCACTTGACTACATTTGAGCTGTGTCTAACTCCACACGGCTTGAATGTAGTCGTGTGGAATCCGACACACTGTTGGACCAGGCTGGGTGGGCTGCACAACTCTTTGAGTCATGAGGGGTTGTAAACGGCTTGGATTGGACCGTGTGGCGTGCCACACGGCTCACTTTGAACTGTGACCACGGCTCAATGAGCCGTGAATTTAATGTTACCCTTGTTTTTCAAGTACAATCCAACATAGCAATATGATGGAATTTTATGCAAATTTTTATAGACTCAGGATGAGCCACAAAAAGGGCCTCTAAGTGACCCCCTCCACCAAATTTGGATCTGGAAACCCACTGGTATTCCTGGAGCATTTCCAATAAAAAATCCATAACACCTTTCCCTTCCAGTTATGCTTGCTTTACCTTCTGGTTAGTGTTATAGATCTTTCTATTTTCAATTTACTTTCCACCATCAATGTTTCTCAATTTCCTTTTGAGTTGAACAGTATTGAGCCCATCTTTTATTCCTTCATTAAGTAGACATAATGCTTGACCAGCAATTCTCCTCAGTTGAGGATGCACTGAAGGACTTTCAGATGGTTGATGATTGTGTAGGCCATTTCTAATGGAGAGATTCTGCGTGGGATCTGCTAGTTTCCTGCTTTCATGGATCATGAATTGACACCCAAACTTCCTAGTGTTAGTTTGCCTTTGACTTTTGGTGAGACATGGCCCTCCATAAACCCCAAATCTGTCACATGCTAGATCTAAATATTTATCTTTCCTTGACTTGAAAGTTTTTGATGTGTAGCCATGCATGGCTGCCCATTTCTGAAAATAAATCTTGGCTTCTTTCCTACTAGAAAAGTCTCTCATAGGAGGACGGTCAAGCAGTTTTGGCACCCCTTATTTACATTAGTATTTTTCAAGCCAAATCTTTCTCAGTCTGATGAAATATGAAATTTGACCCACCACCTATAGTCAATTCCAGCTGTGAAAAAACATCTTGTTCCAGTTGTGAAGAAACATCTTTTTCCTCAATTTTAACCCTAGATTAGGATTCAATAGGGGCTTTCAATCATTTATTTTCTAACTTCCTACCCAAATCCCTAGATTCCACCAAAAAGTTTGTTAAGTACACTTTTAATTAAGTCCTTTAATGTAGCTATGCTTAATCTGGAAGGGCTTGGGCTTTCCACTGTTCCCAAAAACCAAACAAAATTCAACAGAAATTTAGTATTCAATGCAATTTTAATCCAACAACTCCAAAATTTTGCTCACTTTGGGTTGAGAAAAATCAATTTTGAGAAAAATTAATTTATGAAAAGGGTGTGTATTGTGTGTGTATGTGGTTTGTGTCAAGAGTTGTTGCCAATAGGCAGAATTTTTGATTTCTAAGTTTCTTTTTGTGGTCCAATAGTCCCACATATTATTCCACATCCCCAAATTAGGGTTGAAAGCACTCAAATGTGGTACAGGGGTTCCTAGGTACCCCAAATCCCCCCCCCCCAAATGGCCCATTTGGGGGGGAGTAGCCCAAATGGGTCAGGAAAACATGCGCAACCCCCGCTTGAAACTTGCGCATCCCTCTGGGGGGTGGTAAACCCCCAATCACAACCCAAAAAAGGCCGCAACTCACCAATTGCAACTCAGAATTTGTTTCAAACAGGGATTCATGACCCTCTTGGGGATGCGCAAGTCACAAGCAACTTGGCTTACTTCTTGTTGAGCCATGATTTAATATTTGTGACCCGTATGGGTTGTGAATGGCTATTCATGCCCATTTAAGACCCTGCGGTCTCAAATTTAAGATTGGCCAAAATTAAAAAAATAAAATAAAATAAAAATAATTAAATAGAAATAGGGCGTATCAGAGTTAGCAAACCTGCCATTAAAAATGGCGGGGGTAAAAAAAATGGCAGGTTTATCATTTTGGGTTTCTGAAATACACATACCCCCTAACTGGTGTATTTCAAAATGGCGGATTTCAAACATCAAACCTGCAATTTATGCATGATCATCCATCCACCATCCATCACATCTAAAACACTTATCCACATCAGCAAATCCATACCGGTTGCATCTCCATTGCATCACACACATCTAATCTCTATTGCCTCAAATCTCTATCAATTTTCACATCTCCATCTGTACCATCCATTGAATCACACCTTGAATCAAATCTTTGAAGAATTCTCCATCAGCTCACTTGATTGACAAGATCCTCAACCATCCTCTCAATCCTCCCTTGTCACCTCCCATCATCCTCCCTCCTCATCCCCTAACCCTTTACCCGTCCCCCTACCTCATTCCCTACTCCCCACCCTCTTGAGGAAGAATAGTATGGAATCCTATCAATCCATTGGCTCAGTTAACACTCAAATTGCTTGTAGGCTGAGTCAACTATTGGGTTATACAAAATCATTGCTTCCCATCCCCTCCTCCCCCTCCTCCTTGACCATCATCACCACCACCACCACCACCAACACCACCAACACCATCACCACCACCATCACTACCCCAACAAACCCTTTGTTGACTCAGACTAATTCCTCTCCTCAACCCAATCCAATTTTTAATCATAATCAGTCTCAAACTGTGAACCCAACCTTGGAGCTTGAGAGTGGCTGCATTCATTCTTTACCTCATTCTACCCATTGGTCCCCAGGGCATTCATCCCCCGCTCAATTTGATCTTAATCCTCTCAACCCTGTTGGCTCAACCACCATT
This sequence comes from Puccinia polysora, assembly GCA_025617555.3. Classification (NCBI taxonomy): domain Eukaryota; kingdom Fungi; phylum Basidiomycota; class Pucciniomycetes; order Pucciniales; family Pucciniaceae; genus Puccinia; species Puccinia polysora. The sequence goes on from CM062640.1 coordinate 6,415,330, forward strand.
TTGGATTGGTTGAAACTCTATATGTATCTATGGATTCTTGATTTGAGGTGGAAAGATGGCAAACAAATCACCAGGACCTTGAAGGGTCATAATGACTCAATCTATTGCTTACAGATGCAAGGTGATTGAATCATCACTGGTTCTGTAAGCCATCTCTTCCAATCCCTCCTTCCTCATCCTTCGCATTCACACTTATCCATCCTTGTTCTGATTAAAACATCAATTTTGACTTTTTCCACAGAGAGATTGCACAGTCAAAGTATGGGATTGGAAGACAAGGAAGTGTACCAAGACCTTGACGGGCCACAAGGGTAGCATGCTGTGCCTCAGGTTTAATTTGACAATCATGTTAACTGGATTGTTGGATTGTGAGGTAATTGTCTGGGATCCTCAGAATCAATGGTCAATTACCAATTGATTGATTAGTCACCAATCCGGTGTGTTGGATCTTGACTTTAACGCCAATCTTATTGTCAGTTGCTCCAAGGACACTACCTTCAAGGCTTGGGATTGTCTCACTGGTTGCTTGATTTGGTCAATCACCGGTCATACCGGGCCAGTGAATGCCTTGGAATTGACTCAAAACTATTTGGATCTCCATCCTCAAGAATTGACAAATGTGATGAAAACAGTGGGGGAGGCCATGACGATGACAATGAGTGATGAGACCCATGGGTTGACGCAAATGATAGGCTTGATTACCCTCTCCTCTCACCAAATATTCACGCACACCCACCAGTTTGGATCCTATCTGACTAATCCTCCAAAGCCATCTGGGATTACTAGTTCTTCAAACTACTCAAACCAGATAAAGATTATGATTCCCTACCTCCAAAAGAATGGCAACTTATTGGTTAGGGTCCATCTTGTCTGTGCCATCCAGAGCAAGATCCTCAATTGACATGACTGTATTATCTCTTGAATTATCAAAAAAAAAAATTAGGTTGGATGCGTTGATGGTGTTTGAAAGATACTTTTGGTCAACTGCTCAACACTTGGTGACCAAAGCTTTCAAAGGTGGATCTTCCTGGTTAGTATTCACAAAAACCCATGTGTATGATGGGAATCCTCATTGTATCTAAGCCAACTGTCATGATTTTTTTTTCAACCTATTCCTAGGTATCCCTGGGCCTTGGCATCAATCAACGTGACCTGGTGGCTTATTTCACTCTTCAAGCACAAGAAACTAGATCACTTCTTGTTCTCAGCCTCTTCAAGCTCAACCACGAGTCAAACTCTTGAGAATCTCAAGCCAAAGAAGACAAATGCCAAGGAGGGTTTGATGAAGGATATCCCAATTGAACTTGGGGAGTTCCTTCTTGTCCAAGTCAAACTGCCCTACCTCTTTTGTCAGTTTTGGATCCATCTCAATCCCAAACCAACAGTGATGGAGTTTGAGGCCAAGTTCAAGCTCTTCAAGTCAATTGTCCAACCAGAGGATTATTAACCACCTTGGGGGATTTGACAATGCATTTTGGGAGCTTGAGAGTGGTCAATTGATTCAAACATTTGAAGGACATTTGAGAGGTTTGGCCTGCCTTAAGTTGATTGAATCTCAAGCTTTGGTCCTCACCGGCTCAAACAATGAGACAATCAAGGTTTGTAACTTGAAGGACAGCCAGTGTTTGATGACCCTTCTGGGCCACTCGGATCTGGTTTAAACGCTTGAAGTTGATTTGGATCATCATTAACTAGTCTTGGGATTGTGAGTCAACCCCAATTGTAGAAATTCATCATGTTTTTTTTATTACCCTCCTACTGATGGCTTTGATTCTGCCGTCCAGGTACAATAAGACAATCAAATTCTGGGATATTTGGATGGGAGAGTTGAGATTAGACTTTTGGAAGGGAGAGCAAAGTTTGGTGTTTGACGTTCAGATCAACCTGACTGAGATTGTCCTGGTTGGAAACAATTCTAAAGTTATTATTGTATGCTTACCTCATACTCCCCCTCCTCCCTTGTACTCAATTGGGAAGTGATTGGTTCCATTGATTCTCTGCCTCACTCGTTTGCCCTTGAATCCCAGTTGGATTTCTTGTATGGTTTTTATTGTCAGAACTTCCTCTAGACTGTATGCCTCAGCTCTCCGTTCTTTTGGCCGCACATCAAACTATTATCACCCATTGCTTTTAGAATAACTCAATGAATCTCTTTGTCACATTCTTTCCAAACTTCAAATCCAAGTCAACAGTGGTGTGTTAACTCCTAAGAGAAGGTTTTTGCTATTTCTATTTCTTCCCATTCATCTTTTGCATTTTATTTTATTTTCTTCTTTTTAGTTCTTCCGCTTTTTCTTCACGGATGATAAACATCTCATGTTTATCCTCTGTCCCAAGTTTTTCTTGGTACATTTTTTTTTTGGTGATCCTGTTTCTGGTGAACTTGGGATCAAGTCCAGTTTTGGTTTCATTTTTTTGGATCCAATCTTGTTTCACTGATGATGTCCATTTGACTGACTGTTTTATTTTTCAATACCTCAACCACTATTGGTGAATGTCCAATTCTTCTCCCACCCGCCTCAAAATGTTGGACAAACAATCAAATCCCATCTTTTTCCTCACCCCAATCATAATAAATGGATGGGAGAAATCAAGATGGAAGGAGATGGATTGACCAACATAATGAAAGGTGGGAAGAATAGGGCCCGTCACCAAAAGAGGATTCA